>JAOWBB010007086.1:0-119125 GCA_028565995.1 Ricinus marginatus
GCCTTTCCCCCCCCCCCCCCCCGATCACCTAATTGAGAAACTAAATTAATGAAGTTATATTTTAATGGATTTAACTTGTTCCGTTAATCGTGCGAAAGCCCTATAAGGAGATTCCTGTAGTTCTGACACCAAAAGAAGTGAATTAAATGTCCTCTAAACTTGATCTCGGCTCTTATTTAAAACATAAATTCAAACATTACATAAGCCATGATAAACATTTAGTGCCAACCTTAATATTTATAAAAATTACCATTTCAATAAATTTCAATTACATCATGATTATTAATGAAAAAAAAATTTTTTAATATTACATACAATGATAAATTCTTTTTTCAAACTAGCGCGAAGTTAATTTAATTAAAATAATTGACAGAATAATACGTGGTTATTAATATTTCTTACATAGCCCGCTTCAGATTTAGAAAATTATAGACCATAAAACGATGGAGAGAAAATTAAAAATTTATATTAATAATTAAGTGAAATAGGTGAATAAAATATCCTACACTAACACTAAAAATAATTCCTGGAAAATGGGAATAATTACATGAAGAAGTAGTGGCAGAGTGTATGATTATTTAGAATGGCGATATTTCACACTATTGTTAGTAAAAGAGATTTTTTAACAATCTATTTGCATTTTGCATCACTTATTATGGAAGCTTCTGAATTCATTTCCCAAAGCGGATGCCTAATCTTGAATTCCATTGGCCCAATTTGTATCGATAATAGTGTTAGGCATTCAATTTCCATAGCTGGAAAATTTGTTCTTCACAAGGCATATAGGATTTCTTGTCAATGGTGTGAAAGCAAATCAGAATTCTGCAGGCTGATTCGTTAAAGTAAAATTAGATTTCTTCGTTCAGTAATTATAAGGAGTGCAGATCGAATAAGACAGCCAGAAAATGTAATGTACACTCGTTCCTGTTTACTATGAAATCATTTGATGTAACATTCAAACAACATGTAACATATTGATGTCGAATTAATTTTCTGAATTTCTTTTGCTGGCCATTAAAAGAAAAGAATGCTTTATTTTTCATTTAATTATCGTTCTTATTTTATGAAATCATATTTTTTAAAAAGATAAATGAACATTTTCTTCTGCATAAACAAATGCAAAATATTACCTATAAGCAGTCTTAAATTGTCAGTTTCTTTTCTAAAAACGGATTTTTCTTATCACAATATTCATTAAATTTAGCTACAACAAATGTCGAGGAAAACAACCTATATTTGCTTAAATTCTGAAATAATTTTAAAACCATGCTGCGACTGTTAATCCTTTCATTTTCCGAAAGTTATTTTATGTATCTGACAAAAGTGAACTGTGTTTTTCCATGTGCAAAAATGAGTCATCACTCCTGTCTATCTTATTTAGTATTTTGTATTTTTTAAATAACTCACCCTCTTCTACGGCCTTGATTTCCGGTCCATCGATGGATTCTGTACTCGTGCTCACCATCGTGATTTGCAAAGGACGGTGGCGACCTTTTTTCCGTTCTAAAAGTTTAGTAAAACGAAACCGAAAATTCAAGGAGTGTCGTGCTGTAAACGCCGATGCACTTGTAAATGAATCATGCAAAGAAAAATAATTCACTTTGTGCCAAATCCTATTTCGGTCGGTAACCCGCCTCGGAAAATCAAAATTCCGTTTACAAATCGGCGAAATTTAAATGAACGAATAGGGAACAGAAGAATTTAAAAAAGTAATAAAAATTTTGTTTATGGAAGATAGTGATCCGTAATGGCGGAACGAGTCGATGAAATAGAATCTTGCGCGTTCTTTAATAGAATGACGTCACGCTCAATATTGCTTCTGATTGGCTGTTACGGCAAGTTCATTTTGACGGTGTGACCGTTATGAGGAGCTTCCGGAGAGAATTTTGTCGGTTAATTTGAACTTTTTCAACGGAACGAATCATGTAGTAAACAATCAGAAATTTTTTGCTTTGAAAGATAAAGAAATGAATTTATGTAATTACATTTCATTCAGAATATGATTACGCGTCCAGAGTGGCATTTTGGTTTCGAAATACAGGAAAATAAGGATAAATAAAGATATAAAATAGTTCACTACTTACATCTGAAGGTTAAACGCTTTATTAGCTTTTAATAGTTTTTATATATATGGAAGAATCTAGTTTGCTTCTTTTTTTCACAGTATTTAACATGAATGTAATAAACAAAGAGTTTCTAAAATTCTCGATTTAATTAAATAAATTAAATTGAACTTTAATATCCTGCGAGCTCAGCAAATGTCGAGTCCATTTCATCTGCAAGACTCTTGTATCTGTCCTTATTAAGGCCAAGTTCGTCTGAAAAAGTATTATGTACTTATTTGATTAATTTATTGATTGCAAATGACAATTTATGGAATATTGACTTTATTAACTAAAATGTACGGGATAATAGCGGCTAATAAGCATATTTCTATATTGGTGTTGGTCTCTTTTTCGGCAATGTATAAAATAACTTTTAGAGAAACCATAAATCACCCTAAGCACAGAATTATGAGATTCTTCAATACCTTAACGTCCATTTACAGCAGCAGCAGCAGCAGCAGCAGCGTGGGAGACTCGGACAAGGGGCATTTAGCAGTAGCAGCAGCACAATGTTCGATAAATTTGAGAGCTCGGTTTCTACTTTACAAAAATTTTCGTAGTGGGATAGAATTATTTTTATCCGTCGATGAAAATAAATAATTTTAGGCCAAAAGGCCGAAATAATTCGTTCAAGGTAAAAATTTACAACAACTGTTATATGAATATATGACCTAATCGAAAGTCAATGATGTTCTTTATATCGGGAATTAAAAATGAATATCTTTTTCCACATTTCTTTATTGCTACAGAATAATAAAATACTATTATTTTACTCTTAATTTAAGAAAAGATTAGTTATTCTTACAAGATACAAAAAAAGATTAGTTATTTTACTCTAGTAAAAAAATTGGAATTGATTTAATTTTTTATAAGGGCATAACAGTAAAAGCAATCTCATTTATAAAATTAAAATTAGGAAAAGGCAAAAATCTCATTGAAAAAAATTTGGGAATTATTTTTTGGAAATAAACAATTTAGTTAAGAACAATAGGAAAAAAGAAAATTTGCAAAATTTCGGAAGCAAATTATGGTGACGTGGTCGAAAAAACAGTTTAAAGGAAATAGTTCTTCAACAGACAATACAGACACCGAAAACCCGAATAAGGGATAAGAAATAAATAGAAATCAAGAATGCAACTAATGTAATTGTTTAATGTACTAGATTCATGTGAAATTAGAAGTGTCTCAAATATTAGATTATTCATGAAGTTAAATTGCTAAATAGGATAGTTAATTGATAATTTTATATTTTCATTTATTTAAAAATTTCAAATCCACGTAAAATTAAGAAATGAATATTATTTCTACTATAAGATGTTTCATGTAGATAACAAGTAAAAGAATATTTCTTAGGCTACAGATAACAATGACAGAAAGTGTTAAGGTGAGGGAAAGTTCGGAAAAGTTTTCCAAGCAAGAAAAATCTTCAGCAGGGAAGAAGAGAATTCAAAAATTTGTAAAATCAAAGATATATTTTTTTTTTTCAGTAGAGGAACCGGAAATGTCTGCCGGATAAATGTAAAACTCGGAAAGGGCAAAGGCTGTATGTGATGGACGCTTGTTAAGCAGCAGCAACAGCGGCGGCAGGAAGCGGAAAAGGCAACGCTTTAGCCCGCGGTGAGTTCTGCAATAGTAGAGTCCATGTCGTCGCAAACGGCCTTGTACTTCTCCTTTTCCTGATACAATATGTCTGGAAATAATAATCTTTCATTGAATATGACGTTTCCTTGTACGAAATTCGCCATTTGCACGACGGCGGACACTTAAGACGGCGGAATACCTCAACGGTGTCGGGCTCAGAACTCTTTTCCTGTGGGGATATCTTACCTTCTAACCGATCAACCTCCTTCTGGAGCTTCTTCACCGTCTTCTCCGCATATTCGGCTCGAGCTTCGGCCTAGAAAAGAAAAAAAGATTTTAGTGCTGCTTCATCCGGATGTCAAGAGAAACGGAATTCAAACACCACCAACTTCTTTCAACTTGACGGTCAACGATTTGATTTGTCTCTTGTACTCCTCCACTCTCTGGTTGGCCTTCTCCTCGGAAACTTCTAGGGATTTCAAGCTGTTACCCACGACTTTCAATTCTTCTTCCAATTCCATGATCTTCCTGTAATGTTAGGCTGTGTTAAGGTGAATCTTCTTCGAACTTCTTTTACGTTTCTTAGTTGGATGAAGCTACTTACGAATCTCCGGATTTGACTCTGTCTTCTGCCACCTCAAGTTCGTCCTCAACGAAGGCCAGTTTCCTTGATACCTAATAACAAAGCAAAGCGTGCAAGTTATTCCGGCTTAAAAGAGGGGCGGATTAGCGATGCCGATGACCTGCTCACCTCGTCGGATTTGCCATCGGCATCCTCGGCGAGCATCCTGGCCTCCTTCAACTGATTCGTCAATTGATCCATCCTTTCTTCATCCTGCTGGGATCTGTTCTCGAGCACCTTGCACATGCGAAGGGATTCATCGGCTGCTTGGGATGCTTCAGCCAGCTTCGTTTGAGCGGTCAGAGACCTTTCCTCTGATTTTTCCAGATTCTCTTCGATTTCCTGTACCTTTCTGTTGAGGGATGCGACCTCGCTTTCGGTCTATTTCCACAAGGGAAAGAAATTAGCGGATTTTCAGTCTTACCGACCGAATTCTCAAGCCGAGATACTCACCGCCGTCAACTGCTTCTCCTTCTCTTCGAGATTCTTATTGGCCTGCTCCAGGTCGTTCTTGTTCTTTATCAAATCGGCTTCGATCTGATTCAGTTTCTTCGCCAACTCCCTCACTTCTTCGTTCACCTGGAAGAGGATTCGTATTTTCTCAATTTTCATTCTTCTTCTTCCAGATTCGAGCACAGGTGTCAGGATGGCCTGGTCTCACCTTATCGGCTCTCATGTTGGCATCTTTGGCTTGCCCTTCGCAGAGATCCGCCTTGTCCATCGCGGCGTCCTTCTCCATTTTCATCGCCTGCATTTTCTTTTTGATGGCATCCATTTTGATTGATTTTAGTGGTCACTTCCGTCAGTAATCACTTTGAAAAAACAATTAAAAACCGACTTGTAAATGAAATGAATTCTCTTCAAATCGAGGAAAAAAAAACAATGTATGAAATTGCGGAAATTTCAATTTTTAATGTGTGCTTCAGTTTTGAGGTTAAAAAGGAAAAATAATTTCCCTGCTTCATGTTTGCAAGCGAGCCTGTCCCATGCTTTCTTTCGCAATAAAAATAAATTCATCGTGAGTTTAGTTTCGTCAGCACTCCATCTAGGATTTCTGCAGCAGGGCGACGGAAGTGGGCGGTAAGATGGTAAACACTGAAGAATGTGTGATGACGTCATAAATGTGGTGAGCGATCCCGATTTAGCTCGAACGTTAGGTATTTTGGACGTAGGCCCGATATCCCTCATCTTTTTAACTAAACCATTTTCTTTTCGTTATCTAGCCATTTTCCTACCTTAGTTACGTGCTCAACAAGACCGAAATAAGTCAGGAATTGATGTTTTTTTTTCGTCGCCATTCATCTGCGATTTTTCGCTTATTCCGCGCGAAAAACTGAGATTAAGCGACCCTTTACATCGAAAGACACCTCCCCCCCTCCGGATAAAAAGGCATCCCATCTAATCGACAACAAACGCAACCGAGGCACGGTCGTCCTACCTGAAAAATTACTTGGTGAGCGCTTTTCCTTTTCGAAATTTCGTGTTAAAAGATGTTCTCGCGGAGGAGAATACTGTCCTAGCGTTCTCAAAGCACTGGCGATATCGGTTTTGTGTCGATGCCCAGGCGTAAATGGGGAAACCAAAAATGGCACAGCAGAGAGGGGAACCGCGTTATATCGGGATCATCTCCGACTTATAGTGGGGCAAAGAGCGGGAGCTGGTGCAGGAGCCGCTCCCCTCGGTCCCGGCTCCTTTATTTTGGTCTCTTCGATCTATTTCACTTCTTCTTTATAAGCGAATTTAGGGGGCCATATTGAAAAATGATTCTTTCTTCCGTTCACCAACGCAACAAGGCGAAATTGCTCGTTCTTGTCCATAAAGCTTATTGCTTTGATATTTTGACGGAAGTCGCTAATTGTATTTTACTTTATTTATCATTATGCAAAGCATTAAATCTCATAAATACTATTAAAAAAACTAAATGAAAATTAGAATTTTGCCAGTTTAAAACAGCACAAGTCGTGTTACGCACTACCAACTAATCAATGTAAATGTCGACTATACCAAAAATCAAACTAAACTATATAATACCAACTAATCAAACTAAACTGTCGAGGAAAATCCATTTTGAAATGAATTGCTATATATCCATACAAAATGAACTTTATACCTTAAACCAGACAATTTCGATTGAAAAAAAAATCTTGGATATAAAAATATCTTTTACAACAAATATGACAGTGTGGAACGTGCTTTTTTTACTTTTACCACAATTTCTGGGTTTTAGGACCGCGAAAAATTTGATTAAATAATGACCATAATATCCGACCATATTCAAAATTATATTTGACAATGATAATATCAATTTTTGCGTTATTACATTGTTAAATGACAAAAATATAATTTCATTACATATTCAGGAAAAAAAAAGGTCAAATTTGTATATATTATAAAGATTAACTAAACAATTTTACATTATAAAATTCAGATGTTACAGCAATTTATATTATAATGCTGTTAATAAGTTATACATTATATAAGTAAAGATATGCAAAATAGTAGATTATATATGAATAAATCGAATTGCATGTAAAAATATATAATACAAATAATAACGGCTTACAATCTAAAAGGCAACCATAATTTTAAAAAAGTATTATTTTAATATGCACTTGGTCATTGTAAGTCTTGAATGCAAAAGAGAGAAGGTAACAATTATCGAAAGTCGCCTTTTACAAAATTCACCTTTTTTTTATTTCAAAAGCTCTAGAAATAAAAAAAAAAGAAAGAAGAAAAAAGTTACATATAAAAATCTTTTGATATTTATATTTTCAAACTCAAAAAAAAACAGTTGTAATATCATGAGTATCTTCAAGCCTAAAACTTCTACTGAATATAATCAATGATAAAACCTGATTCGGATTTCACATAGATACACTAGCCTTTCGCAATAAATTTTTCTTTCGTTAACCTTTCAAATAATTTTCCTGTGATATTCCGGCGGCGCTATCCCGTAATTCTGCACGGAGAACAGACGTCCGGAATTGGTGTACATGTACTTCAATATGTCCTGCAGCATGGCCAGAAGCACGCTGATGCTCCGCTCGTTGAGTTCCGTGTATGCAAGCACGGTGCCGATTTTGACTGGAAACAAGACAAAAATGATTCGAATCGATAAGGACCGAGACTTCCATTTTCCTTGCAACGTAACTCACCGAATAATCTCAATAAGTGGTGTGCACCGTAAATTTGCGACATTTGCTTATTGGGATATTCCTTCAGTAGCTCCGCGTATTGCGGCCTTTCGAACTTGAACAGTAACTGAGATCCAATCATTGTGTTAAAATACTCCTTGAGACCGCTGACGACCTGTTTGCAGGCGCTTTCCCTGTAACGATTCAAGTGAAAATCACATATGCGGACCGGAAAATTCTCAGCATTGTCTGAGATTATTAAACACTTACATGCACTTTGTGTTACTCTTGCTGGATGTTTTGTATTTAATGTAATCCTCTAGTATCTGGTCGACGGTTTTATCCGCTGGTAGATTTACCAATTTTTTTTGTCTGGTAATAAGATCCCAGTCATCTACTAACCACGGTTTTAATTCTTCTGGAATTTTTACCTTAGGGCAAACGTCACGTAGATTTTAATTATTCCATCAGTACTTTCAAATTTGAAATTATGAAAATTAACTGAAAAATCACACAAAAAATATGATTGCATTACCTTGATTTCTACTTTCTGTATATACTGCGGCTCTGATTCCAAGTTTGAATCTTGCTTTAATCTTTTTTTCCTTTTTGGGGCATCAGATAAAATCTCTTGTGAAGATGTGGGACTTTCCCTTTTAAGATCTCTTTTCAATTTTGACTTAGACTCTAAATTTGGTGTAGAGGATCTGAAAATATGAACTGTGGCTTGAAAAAGCTGCCATTTTGCAAAATGTTATTTTTCTTTTTTTTTTTTCTCTCACTACTTTCAAACATCAAAGCCACCTGCTGTCTGAATCCTGCACTGAGCCATCACTTTTGGCATCTGAGCTTTTTAATTCCTTGTTTGAAGATTTTTGCAATTTTGGGGTTGAAACCTTAGTCTTCTTCTGAAAGGCTGATTTGTGGGATTTTTGCAATTCTTTTTGCTTTGCCACATTCGCTTCGTTATATTTCAAGATTCTTGATTCTGGCACCCATTCATCCCAGCTGGAAATGAAAATTTTATGATATCCAAATTTCAATTCATGCAAACCAAATAAATGTCAGAAAAAAAAAAAGCATTTGTACCATCTATTGGTTTTATTAAAATGACAATTCTTTTAATGAATTCAATTTAAAAAAAAAAGAAAGAAATGATAAATTTTTCTTCAACAATAAATCATGTGAAACTTACTTTTTGTTCCAACCAGCATAATGCACCAAATATTCATTCAAGGTGTTGTCCTCCTTACTTATTCGAAATTTTAAACATTTTGCCTCATATATAAGTGGTCCATGGAAGCACAAAATTCTTTCACCTTTGAATAACAAAAAAAATTTTCATTGGAATGTTGGTAAATGTATGTTGTACAATATACTAAAATATTTAAATGTAAACAAAAAAAATAAAATAATAACTCATTTCATTTGTTAATGTGACACTATATAAGTTTTCATTATCTTTTTGGAAAAAAAACTTAGAAATTTTCCTTCAATAAATTGTACAAAAAATCTCTATTAGTAAATGAAATTCATCCATTTATCCATAAGAATAGGTCATTATTTATAGATTATAATTTCGCTAACAATTTTGGGGTATATTTCAGCTGAAAGGTATCTATTATTTGGCATTTCATTTTGTAATGATTTTCAAATAGAAAAGTAAAAATCTTAAAATCTTCGGTTTGGGATATTGCACCTTCTAACGCAATGACTCCGACATTATAAATATTTATAATGTAGCAAACCAAAAATGCATAAGCAGTCTTGAATGAATTATCGAAATAGGTTAGTAATTAGAAAAAAAATTAAATAAAAGCTTTCATGCAACTAATGAAGTAGTAATTATGAAAGTACGATTAAAGATTGCGATTGATTAAAAAGATCACCTTCAGAAAATTTATAGGTTCCAGTGGGAGCCATTTCTTAAGAACTGTCAGAGATCAGGAGTATTTACTAACTTCATTTAACTAAAAAGGAAAACGAAAATTAGTAAAATATCCTTTATTAAAGAGATTATCATGTAAACAGAGCTGCCGGAGACGCTTTCTCTGCTTGAGAACCACGAAAGATTCAGCTGTTGCTCTGGTGCCACGTTTTGCTTAACGTTGCTACTTTTCAGAAATTAATAAATTATAAACCGCACAGGAAAATTGCTTCGCCGCTTGCTACTTTATCGAAATAATTTTTAATTTGATGAGATAATTAATCCGCACGGCGTGTTGCGAAAACCGAGAATGAAAAACGGAAAAGAAATGCACAAGTGGATAACGAAATGTAACGGTTTTTTTTGCGATAAAAAATTCGAATCACACGTAGCAATCCGAAAAGATCGTTGCTGTCTATGGCGGCTTCTGAAAACGTCTGTCGTTGAAAATTTTTAAACAAGATCATTTTCATGCATTTAACTGTAACTCTTAACGGAGGCGAATAAATCCAATAAATTTCGAATCCTCTGAAAATTAGAGATGGCACCGTATAAATTTTCTGAAGGTAAAGTTTCAAAATATAATTATTTAAGTGTGTTTTTTTTGAAGGGAACTAACCTTAGCTTGTTTGGTCAAGACTGGATTTTACTCTGTTAGAGTTCTTAAAAAAAAAGAGAAAAATAATTTTTGTTCTAAAATTTTCCCAGAACTTCGTCACTTAAACATAAATTAATGTTAAAATTTTATCTTGATTATACAGTTTATTTAAGTTACATAAATAGTGTCTTAATTTTCAAAATATATGTTGTCAACAATGGTCAGAGATATAAATGCATTTTCTTGTTTTATGCAGATGCATTTTTATTAGTTAAAATTTAGAGATATTTGAGGTGCCTTGGCTTAGATATATAATTATAATAATTAATTAATGTATGTAATATGTTTTATTATAAATTATTTGAAAATCATTTTAAAATAGTTTAGGAAAATGTTACATTTAATTAATGAAACAGCATTTGTTGAATTAACACTTAAATGTCATTTTGCTTCCTTCATTGTAATTCTTTATTGTAACATTTGCAGGAGAAAGAGTTTTATGTTTTCATGGGCCTTTAATATATGAAGCAAAAGTGTTGCAGTTCAGGGTGAATCAAAATGATAACAGTTTGAATGAATACTGTGTGCATTATGCTGGTTGGAACAAAAAGTAATTTAATGTGCTGTATTTTTAAAATAATATTTAATTTAATAAATTAGTGATGAATGAAACTTAATTTCAACATTTTTTTTTTTCATTGTCATGTTGAGAAGTTGCAATTTTTTGATTCAAAATTTTTATATACTGCATTTTGGTGATACACCCTGGCATTCTGATTTGCAATTGTTAACCAACTGCGTTTACCTGTTTTTAGCTGGGACGAATGGGTTCCAGAGTTGAGAATATTAAAGTACAATGAGACAAATGTGGCCAGGCAAAAGGAACTGCAGAAGTCCCACAAATCGGCATTCCAAAAAAAATCAAAAGGCTCCACTTCGAAATTACAAAAATCAACGGTCAGGGACCTAAAAAGCTCAGATGTCAAAAGCGATGGATCCGTTCACGACTCCGACAGCAGGTACAAATGGTAAACCTGGTAAAATCCTTCGAGGTTAAAAGAAAAATCACGAGAATAACGTTATGAATATGATTTTAGGTCTTCCACTCCGAATTTAGACTCCAAAACGAAATTTAAGAGAGACCTGAAAAGGGAAAGCATAAAAAGGGAAAGCCCCACGTCCTCGCAGGAGGGCTCCTCGGACACGCAGAGGAAGAAGAAAAGACTGAAGCAGGACTCAACGTTCGAGACCGAATCCCAGTTCATGCAGAAAGTAGAAATCAAGGCAATTCTTTTTTTAAAACCAAACTATGAAGAACGTAGTATTAGTATAAAGCATGCGGACGTTGAATTTTTTTTTTTTTTTTATTCGGCTAAAACCTTCGCTGCTCGGAAGGTGAAGAATTTCATGAAAAAGGATATGTTTAATTAGGTAAAGATTCCAGACGAACTGAAACCGTGGCTGGTCGACGACTGGGACTTGATAACGAGGCAGAAGAAGCTCGTTCACTTGCCCGCGACGAAAACGGTGGAACAAATACTCGAGGATTACCTGAGGTCGAAAACGTCCAGCAAGAACAACACGAAGTGCATGTAAGCGGCTTTTGTTAAGGCTTCCGCTAGCGTAAAGGCTGCAGCTTCCAGTGTCGAATTTCTTTGCCAGGGAAAGCGCGTGCAGGCAGGTCGTAAGCGGGCTGAAGGAGTATTTCAACACTATGATCGGATCTCAGCTCCTGTTCAAATTCGAGAGGCCGCAGTACGCTGAGCTGCTCCGGGAAAATCCGGACAAGCCGATGTCGCAGATCTACGGTGCGCACCATCTGCTGAGGCTGTTCGGTGAGCGGAAATCCGAGGTCCTCGGCAATCCGAAGATTCTCAGCTTGGAATTTCCGTCTTTTTTCCCTGTTTTTTTCCAGTCAAAATCGGGACCGTGCTGGCGTATACGGAGCTCAACGAGCGGAGCACGAGCGTTCTCCTGGCAATGCTGCAGGACGTCCTGAAATTCCTGTACACGAATGCGGGGAGCCTGTTCTCGGTGCAGAACTACGGTACGGCGCCACCGGAATATCATCGAAAGACCGTTTAGCGAGACGAGCCGCGGCTTGCCGCCCGATTGCGGAACCGGTGCCATATAAAAGTCTTGGAAACGTTCGAATGGTCGCAAGATATTTTTTTGTAAAATTTTTAATACACAATGCGATAAGCGGAATGTTTCGCTGCCTTCATTGTTACCCGCTCGGACTCGGATTCATCGTGCTGTGAGAAGAGGGAAACGGAAAAATAAAATCTGCGTGCGGGATTGTTCGATTTCGTTCGCTCGGCTTGGCCGTTGCAGAGGAAAAAATTCAAGATCAGTGCCCCGACATGGAATGAGTCAGAATCTGGAAATGATTTATTTTCGACGGGAACTTGATTTGGTTTTACTTCCATTTAACGTAAGTTGGTTTCAAGGCCCGTTGAAGCGCGGATTGTCCGATTCGTAATTAAAATAATTAACTTTGCCATAATCGGAATGTGAAAATCACAAACACGGTGTTTCATATGGAAAATCTCGCGAAATCCCCTCGGAGAATCGATCGAGGCTTTTGCCTTGCTTTGCGCCAGCTCCGTTCTGGAGCCACGGCGGAAGGGACGCCGCTCTTCCGGAGGCGGGCCCATTGTTTTTTTCCCGCGCTTACGCCCTCGTCGACGCGAGGCTTTCCCCGCACGCGAAATCGCACGGCAGCCGCGAACGAGAGAGTGGCGGGAAAAGCATCTGCCGCCACGTGCAAAAGCTTGAGCGATCGCCGTCCTCCTTACGAACGTTTTCGGGCCTTGAATGGCAGGAAAGTGTGTCAGGAGATTTGTCCAAATATGGAAGCAATCGGAATATTTTTCGAGAGTGGCGAGGCTGCGATCGAGATGAATCATTTTCGCTTCGTTCCTCTTTTCTCGGCTTGGAAATTGTTTTTTGCGGGAAATGGATCCCGTCCTCCCGCGGCAAAAAGCTTCGCTCTCCTTTTGCACGTGGAGCGTTTCGCTTTTCGACTGCTTCCACGTCCTCTCCGGGGTTCTCCGTCGGTGCGGCACGCTCGAGGTCGCTTCCCCTGTCAATTTCGAAGCTGCGACTCTCGACACGCTTCTGACGCTCTCATCTGGTTAAATCGACGGCCTTCCCCTCGACGAAGGAAATCTCTTACGCGCCGGTTCTTTCCAAGTTTAAGCGGGTATCACCGACCTCGGCCTCCCGGGAAATTTTCGAGGCAGCACCCGAAACGCCCGCAGTTTTTCTCATTTCCGGTCGCCTCGTTTTCTCCGGTTTATTCCGAAGCCAAAACGCCTTCCGACGGTTTTCCGCACGTCATGAACGGAAAACGTTCCGAAAAGGCGACATTTCTTCCCCTGCACTCTTCGTTTTTCACTGCTGCTCGTGTTTTCCAAACGTGCGACGCACGAATTAAAATTTTTCATTAAATTTCCACCTCTCACATGCGTCGAACGTCATCCTAGGTCGGATGTTGTATAAATTCATCGAACGGCCGAGTCGCATCCGAGGGACTTGATATAATTAACGAAGATTAACGACGTCGAATTGTCAGGTACCCTCCGACGAAGCAAGTGTGTACTCGTCTTGCGCGGCCCTCCATTGCGGCCGTGGCAGGCTTGAAAATTTACATTCTTTTTCGTTATTATCGAATATTTCTGAAATCGCTTCTCTTTTCCAAGGATGTCGCTCGACGGAAGGTGGGTCACAGAAAGGCGTTTGAATTTGAAAAATTTCTCGATGAAAGCAACGACCTCCGTGTCGGGCAATCGAAGAAACTCGTTTACCGTCGCAGACCACCAGAAAAGAGGTTGCGGTTCGGATGTGGCGATGGGCAGCTCCGACAGCGTCTGACAGGTAGGTCGTCAGCGGGAGGACGTAGGTTCGGACCCGGACGTCTTTCAGGGCGTCAGTTATCCGACCATCTGGCGGGACTTGAGCAACCGCGAAGAGATCAGGGTCTCGGCTAATCGTGCGCGCTCATTTTGGGTCAAGGCGTTGCAGTGTCGGGTCTCGAAATTCCGACTCGCATGGCGCCAAACCGTTCTTCGACATTTCGCTTCCATTCGGTCGGTTGCATTGCGACAGGTATTTGCCGTCGTCGGTAGAGCGCAGCCTCCGAATTTTTCCAAGGGGCGATCCCGGTTCATGCAATGCCCCCCCGGGAGAGCGGATCCCTCGCTGAGCACGTCTCCGTGGGTTTTCGTGCCGCGTTCGCGATCCTTAAAATTTCATGATTTCAAATGGAGCTGGTTCGGCTCAGCCCCTTGCCCGGGCGTAAACTGCAACTCCAAAATGTCGGAAAGTGTCTTCCCCTCGTTTTCAACCCCCGTATTGTTGGAACGAGCGCATGCCTTTCTTTTCAAATGTGAATGTCGCGGATTTTCTCCTGGCGCTTGAAAACTGTCCTGGACTCTCAGGTGCACGTTTATGAATAACCGAGTGATCCGGGGTTTTATGGAGTTGCGCCGACCATTTCAAGAGTGCGTCGGAAACCTGGCCGTGCTTCCTGACTTTCCGGTCGGAAGCTCGCGGGTCTCTTCGTACGATGTGATTTTTTGCTTGTTTTTTTTTTCTTGGCTTGCGCTGCGCTCTCCCATTCACATTGCGATAACCGCCTTTGATGGAGCATCTTTTTCGCCGGATCCCCGAGGCGCTTTGACGCATCTTTAAACATCTGGAAGCAGGTAGACAAACGTGATCACGTATTCATAAGCAAGATAACCGATTGCAAGCCGATTCTCCGGGCCACGAAAAAAAAAAAAAAAAAGTCAATCAAAATGTATCTTGGTTGTCGAAGTAAAAATTTGAGATTTGTCGTGGTCCCTGACAATTATGTTATTGTTACACTGCGAACAAGGTCAGTTTATGCATAGTTAAAAATTGGGTTTAAGCCTCATTCGAAGCCTTATATTTGAACTGAAAAAAATGGCTGATTCATGCCAAATGATACTTTCACTGTAAAAATAACATTTTACGTGTCAGATATTTGAAAATTATGTAACAAAAGCAAAAAACGAGACACTGGGAGCGAATGCAGTTTTTCGGCGTTAACGTCGACTATCCAGGACCGGATTATTTCTGCTGTTCCCATCCCTGCCTTTGTTCAGATGCGAATTTCTAGGCGCGACCAGGAGTCAGCTACACGTTCGTCCCGCAGCCCGGTGCCGGACCTTTATTCGCAAACTGCACGAGAGCAACTTGATAATTTAATATTTTTTAATAAGAGCGAGATTCGACGCCCGTTAGAAAATTCTGTATCCTTAAAAGACCTTAATTAGGATAATGATAACTTCCTTTTGAGCAAATGCGTGAGAGGAGAACTTGCGTTTGAAGTTGAAAAATAACCTTAATGCCTGTTCCTACTGCTTGAGAAATCTTTATTTTTTTTTTTTTTTATGTATTTTGACATTAATGTTAATTTTGCTACTCATTTTCTATTTATCCCCCAAAGGCACATGAGTCATTGGTGCATATTGTGCATGTACCGTACGAATTTCTTTTGAGGTTCTGATCTTTCCTCGCATCGCATGAAGCTTTTCATATGCAAAAAAAAAATTAATGTTAGAACCGAATCGATCCGAATAATTCGGTTTCGCATGATTCTTTTCCCCCGGATTTGAGGTTGCGCACTTAGAGAAGGCGAACGCGTGTTGTCAGGCACGAAAAGCAGGTTGGGCAGCGATTCGAAAATCGCGCCCGAAGGAGAGCGACGGGCGACCCGCGGCTCTCGAACCGCCGTCAAGTTCTTCTCCGCTTTTCATTTCGAAATCTGTCTGCTTGCCACAATCGCCATCACCGAGCGTTGCCCGCAAGGAAAATCTAATCAGATCGACCTGGGTGACGCCCCGTACCGGCAGGGCTTTATCATCATTTAGCTGAAGGAGGAAACGCAAGAAAGCAGGGGAAATTTCCGGTTTTTCGAATGTTAGGTTGGCCCGGGGGAAATGTCGTCGTCGGCAGTGTGGCGCGAAAATACCCGCGACAGTAAATGCCCCTTCCTTCGGACATGCGTCCCGTCTGGAGTCGTCCAGATCGTGCTCGCCGAAAGCTTATCCCCTGCCCGGGATCCGAATTCCAGTTTTCATTTATTTCGCGAGGCCGTGATAAACGAAGATCCAGATCTGAAGGGGTGGCTCTTCCACGGGTGCGCTCTCCCGGGGTGCGGAGTCGGAATCCAGGCCGGAACGCTCGAAATTCGAACGGGAGGGATCCCGCTCTCTGCCGAGGAAGTATTTTGAGCAAGTTATTGAAGAAATGTTTAATTATAAAGGCCGATGTACACTCTCCTCGAGAGCGAGTATCGCGCTATCCCCACTTGGACTGTTTCGGCCCCCACTTAAGGCCCCAGCAACGCTATCTTCGGTCTTTAGAAAACTGATATTATTCCCCTTTTCTAAAATTTTCTATTGCATTGCAGTCTTTGCTTGGGACTCATTCTGTGAACCTTTGCGTGTTTTTCGTTGATTTTTTTGTACGAAGGTAAGATGGACGGATTTTTCTGCACTTGAATTAGCTTTGCTTTCATCCGATTGCTCTTGCGAACCCGGACGATATTGTGAAATGCACTGCGTGCAGGGCTGGAACCGAATTGTGTCGGAGAATCGCATCTTCCGAAATACCTGAAAATAAATCGGAAGTTCCTTATTATCACCATTTTTTTTTTCCGATTCGAGGCACGAATAAAAAATTAAACAGTTAAAACTTTTATCGCAATCGCTTATTTATTTTTATACCCGTGAGCAAGTCACGGTGTGAATAACTTTGGCTTCAAAATCTGACGGAATTGTCAACGGCATTCTTCTTATTCGGAATTTGCACCGAACCTCGCGCATTTATTTACTTATTTATTTTTATTAAAAGTCATATTTTTTGGGCCAAAAAAAAAAAAAAAGAAAGAAAGGAAAAACATTCGCACTTGTTTCAAATGCTGCCTTTTCAACGGCTCGTTTCCATTATTAAGCTTGCACGTGTATTTCATTTGGAATTCATTAAATCGGTTTCGGGATCGGGTCAAAGCACGACGAACGGCGTCGCCGCTGACGAAAAACGCTGCCCGAATGATAAATGGGCGAATTTTTGCGATTCGGGGGTGCCGATGGATCAGGTTTCCCCGTTAATGTTCCCGCGGGGGAATCTTAAAAAAAAAAAAAAAAATGAAAAAGAGGAAATTTAGATTTCCACGATCGAAAGGAGAGATGCACTCCCGGATGTCTCGCTATCTACAACCACGTTGCATTATCCGAGTGCTTTCCTCTGGAAACCATGCACCGCTCCGCGAGTGTTAGACGATCGAAACGTTTCATTTTGCAGTTTTCGGTTTCGCAGTTCCGATTAAAAACCTTTGTTATTCCCCCGTTGAGATCGTTTCCCTCACTCCGGTCACTTAGGTTTCATTCAACGTTTTCGCACCCGGACGTGAAACTAAACGTGAGAAATCCAAAATTTATTCGGCCGTGCTTCATTTTGCGGCAATCGAGAGAGGTTGTAATCAATTGTCTGATTATTATTCTTAACATGCGACGGCGATATCCGCAAACGAGGGCCTGATTGACGGCATGCCAAGGTTTATTATATCGTTAGGCCGAACCTGTAAATTATCGCGAAGGAGCTTCCATTTAGATACCGAATTCCTTCCATTTTCGTCCCGGGTCGTTTCCGCGTACATGAACAAAAGAAAAAAAGAAAAAAAAGAGGAGAAATAACGTGCATGCTTTTAATTTCGTTTCAGTTGAACAAGAGGATCATTCGACCATGGATGCCATCAAGAAGAAAATGCAAGCGATGAAGCTGGAGAAGGACAATGCCATGGACAGGGCACAAATGTGCGAACAGCAAGCCAAGGATGCTAATCTGAGGGCCGAAAAGGTGAGGGGAAAAGCTTCCTGGGCGGTTCCGGTATCTAGAACGCTTTCGACGGATTGCTGACGAACTGTTTGTTGCAGGCGGAGGAGGAAGCAAGAGCCCTTCAGAAGAAAATCCAGCAGATCGAGAACGAGCTCGATCAGACTCAGGAACAGCTTATGCAGGTCAACGCCAAGCTGGAGGAGAAGGACAAAGCCCTGCAGAACGTAAGTCAGCTATTTTTTTCTTTTTTCCCCCGAATAAATGCATTAAACAACTTTTGCTTAAGTCATAATCGGAATATCCGCTGCTCGTTGCTAAAATGAATCACTCGGGAGAACGATAAGCGACATAATTTTGCGGTTAACGTTACGAAAACGTGAGGGCTTAGAGGAAGAGGACATTTCTCTTTGGAAAAAATCGCCTTTGCGCATGCAGAAGAGTTTTCTGGGAGTTGGAAAAGTTGAAAATTTCGAAAAATTTTGGCTGATTCCCAGTGTTTTAAAAATAATATTTTTGATGCTGAACTGCGAGTTAAAAAAGATTAGGATTTTTCCAAGATTGGCTTTTTGCGCTGGTTTTTCTCGCTCCAAACTCAGCCTCCCGGCTCCTTTTTGCCATGAAGTTGGCCGCACATGCCAGATATGTATATTTATATTCGTACAAAACGAAATTTTCGATGAGCTTGCCTTGTAGGGCCGCTTCACTTCTTTTTTTTTTTTTTTGCTCCGTTATACGGTCTGCTGTGGCGCGTTCGCGTGTTCCGGTTAGGCAGCGCGACAGCACGGAAAGGCAGAAAAAGAAAAATAAAAAAAGGGAAAATTTAGAATTTAATTTCCGCGGCCTGTGAACAACAGAAGGAAGGATCTTTCTTGCAAAAAATTTTCTTTAATGTGCTGTTTAGCTGCAATTTTCAAATTGGCATACGATCAAATGACTTTTACTTTGTGTTGAAAGCTAAGTTATCTCGAAAACATTTCAGATTTTATTTTTAAAAAAAAAAAAAAAAAAAATCTATTTTAAGATTTAATATATGAACCTGATTTTTCCTTCGCATTTTCATTCTGCACGCCTCGAAATATCCTCCGGAATAAAGAATGATGATTGTATCATTGTGGGGCTTTGTACACAATCAGAGCTCTGATTCTTTGTTTTGAAAATAATAACGACACCAATTGGAAGTCTAAAAGTTGACAAAAACAGAAAAGTCGAAAATACAATAACAATAATCTTTTAAAACGCTGCATTATATTCTGCTCATTCAAACGACTTATAATATTCATTTTACAATTTGTGGCATCTACATTTAAGTCATTTTCCAGCTCGAATAATTTGATTTTACAAAACGTGAATTTAAAATAAAGTTTTCCGATATTTTTTAATTTTATAGGCAAAGCCCTTTCGAATTTTCTTTACTTGAAATTACTTATGTAGTAATATGATGTTTTAGTGTTTCGCACTCAAATTTGTATTTTTCACAAGTTTTTTTTTTTTTTTTGATCCGAAAATAAAGAAATTCTGTGTGCTTCAAGAGCCAAAATAATAATCTCATATCAAATGTACATAAATGGATGCAGTTGCGGTTCTTATCTTATCTTTCGGGCGAAATTTATTCCATTAAATGCATTTTTTGTAATTTTGGTTGCCATAGCTTTTGCATTCATTTTTTTTTTTCACAATATTGAGATTGTGCTTCGCAGGATTAGCCTTCTTTTCATGTTCATCTTCATGCTAATTGCAGGATGCTGATTGAATTTGTAAGAATTCACAAGTAGAAATAATTTTCATTGGTTGCTTTTGAAACGTTCAAATTTCTTCGCGTATACCCAGTGGAAGCTGTAACACTGTGAGCAATTTTATAAAAATCGGTGGAGTTGCGTTTAAAAATAGAAATTCCCAAGTTAAAATTCTCGGGGGAAATCTTGGCGTTTCGATCATTCTTATTTGAGTTGCGCGATCGCGAGTTATACGAATATTTTGCGTCTTATTCACTATCTGGCCAAATATGGTCCGCTTTAAAATATTTTTCTTTAATTTACATATCAATTTTCAGTTCTTCGAGATTTGCATTACATACGAATATTACCCGAAACGATTATAACGGAAATAATTTTTATTCCGGTTTCTTGAGCGCGTATTTATTTTGTTTCTTCCGCGATTCGGCTCGTTTTCGCGAAATATTTTGTTCAAAACTGATATTTCTCTCTGAATTTAACGCGGTTTTAAGATTAGGAGCGTAAAGACGAGAAAAAAAAAAAAAAAAAATTTTCGCTACATGCATTTCATGACCATTTTTGAGCAGTTGAATTTTAGTACCTGGATGTGAATCGAGATGACGCCAGAGTCGATGTTTGCCGCACGAATGCAACAAGTGGCTTGAAGTCACGTGTTCAACTGACTAACAAGACGAACAAAATGGCCGTCTTCAGTTTATAATAAATAACTTGGAATTTTGGTTGATTCGTACGATCCCTCAGTTCTATCACTTAGACTGCTATCGGATAACATGTGACGTTAAATAGTGATGAGTGTAAGGAAAAAATTTGTGAAGGGCGGGAATTTTTCGAGCAAGTCTTTAAGGCGTTATAGTAAAGAAGTTGAAGAAAATAATCGTTCATTTAATTCGTCAAAGAAGAATTCTAGAGTACGTATCGCAAAGTCAAATGATAACGCGGGTATATTCGATTATAAGGAAAAATTACGAGATAATAGTCAGTGTAATGTCACAACTAAAATTCAGTGTCAGTTGAAATCACCCCAAAATTTTCGAGATCTGGTAGATCAGACAGAACCAAAAGCAAGTTACAGAAGTTTGCATGTCAATAAAAATTCGAATAGTCACATATTAGATTCTGAGATAAATATTTTAGAGGATTTAAATAAAATGCCAACTGATTTGACTGCCGGTAAAAAAGAATACAGCAAAAAAGGAAGACATTTACCGTTTAAAGTTTCGTCGAATCAAAGTGGAAAATGTGAAATAAATGTGCCTTCAAAAAGTGAAGCTGGGAGTTCAGATGCAAAGGATAAGGACACTAAAAAAGTTGATGTTTTGCAATCAAAAGCATTAGAATATAATTTGGGTAGAGAAAGTTCATCAAATATGACTGCAAGACCTAAACAGGTTCCAATTATATTACCTAGAGAGCAGTTTAAAATTTTGCAAGAAAGAATAAAAACTGAAATTCAGAATTTAAAATTTTTAGAAAGTAATATTGAGTGTGATGCAAAAGAACAAAAATCCAATGAAATTCCTGCTGGTGCTGCATCAATTGAGAAGAGTCAAGAAAGCAAAATGCATAATAATGATGATGATGATGATGATGATGATGATGATGATGATGATGATGATGATGATGAAGATGAAGATGAAGATGATTTAGGATCTGATATACAGTTTTTGCCTAAAGCCAAAAGAAATGCTTTGATGTTGAAAAGAGCTTTGAGAGCCAAAAAACTGCAGAACACCTGCACTGTAAGCAAAGTTGATGAATCCAAAACTCTTAAAACAAAAGTTAATACAATACTTGCCCTTGAAAGTGAGCAACCAGTAGCTAATGTAATTACAATTGATTTAACCAAAGATAACAGTCCTCCTATTGAGGCAAAGGCTAAGACTGAGCTTGCAACTGATGGTCATAAAATAGTTTTAAATTGTGATGCAGAAAAAGATTGGAATGAAGGCAAAAATATTGGTAAAATAGAAAATATAAAGCATTTTCCTGTTATAAATTTGGATATTGATAAATCAAAACTCACTTCAGAGACAACTAAAAAATTAACTGACATTAAAAATAAAATTGGAAGGAGCTTATCAATAGGGTTGACAAATAAAGACTTTGCTCAGGATAAAGGGAAAGATTTTAAATGTGGATCAAATAAACAAGAAGGAGGAAATGATCTTAAAGAACTGACTGAGGAGACAGAAATTTTAGAATTATCCAGATTAAGATGTACAAGTGAGAGAACTGAAGTTATTGCTGACAGGGAAAGGCAAAGGAAAAGGAGATGTGCTGATTATCCAGGGTTTGCATTTGGATCTTCCATATTCAGTTCAGATACAATGATGAAATTCAGTATCATCAGGAATGAACTTCACAATATTATGAACACTCAACTGAAGAGGGTCTGTATCTTAAATTAGTTAAATGAATTATTTATAAAAATCCATATTTTGTTGAACTAAGATATAAAATTATATCTTGCTTCAGTGATTTTCCTACTTAATTCAAAACCAAAGAATCTCATGAACATAAAATTAGCTATTGCTTTTATGATCTTGAAATAATTCTTTTAATAACTTTTGTCCACTTAATTAAACTAATTATTATGCTTTCTGAAAAAAATCTTTTTGAAGAAAACTTCATGAATTAAAATAACTAAATTCAGAACCTAGGATAAAATATTGAAAAATAACTTATACATCTTTATTATCATGAAGAATTTGTTCATACATTGTGTGGAATTTTATGTCCATAATTTTAAAATATAATTTAATTTATTATTAGTAAAAGTTATGATGCAAAAATTTATAATCAGCAAGATATATTTTCTTTTATTTAACATTGAACGGTCTTGATTGCTTATTTATTAGTCCAACGTATGTTATATGGAACTCCTTGTTCAGATTCTTGCTAAGCTGGTCAGTTAAAAATAGAATAAATGTTAATGGAAGATGTATTTTAAATTTGAAATTTAACACAAACCAAAAGCTTATTTGTTTAGGAAGTTATTTTTAGTTTTTAATTTACAGTTGCCATGCATTTATATATTCTGTGTGTAATTTGATTTTTTAGAGGAGCATTTAATCTTTAAAATTGCAAAGATTTTTAATATTTTTCACGTCTTATAATTTACACTTATATAGACAGAATTTATTTGTAGCTTTCCCTCAAATTTAATGTGGAATTTATTTTGAAATTATCTTTTTATTTACAAGAAAGTGATTTTCGTATTGCATTCTACAAGATAAAAAGCAGGAAATAAAGAATGATAATTATTTTACAGTGTTATTAATATTTTGTGGTGCATATAAAAATTTCTCTGTTATTATTTCATATACTGGAAGGCGTTCAGTTATGAAATTGTAAATTGTTGTTGTCCAAGAAGAGTTTTTTATTGGATTCTTTGTTATTGAATTTTCGAAAATGCGCCTATTGCATTTCTTTTGTATGATGTCATATGTAAATTTTTAGATTGGGTTTATAATTAATAGGATTTGCCGTTTTGTTCAGGCGACGGGAACTTGGATTTTTGTGGATGTACCAAGCTATTTTAAGTATTACTATTTAAATCCTAATCTTTTTTTTTTGCGATTTATCCATTTATCCTAGTTTTTAACAACTCAATTATTTTGACCTGCAGCAGTAGATTTATCATGTGGAACCGTGAAATTCCAAGCAATTTGCTTTTAAATTGTTTCATCAAATATAAATTTTCAATTCTTAAAAAAAAAAAAAAAAAAAAATATTTCATATAAAACAGCAGAATTTGCCAATTTTTTTACTTCAACTCGGAGTTATTGCATGTTAAAATAATGCATGATTCTAAGTTATTATTTGCGATACTGAGTAAATGAAAGGGCATCATAAAATCTGAATAATTCAATTATGTTTTTGAAGTAACGCAATTGGTATGAATAAGGTATTATTGCACTAAATGAAGTTAATATTTCGCATATTAAGAGCCCAGTTCCTGATCTTTGATCAGTTAGTTGTGAATGTGTTTAGTCCATTAAACAAATTTAGATTAATTACGTTTTATATAAAGTTTGTGACAAATTCTTTTCGGTTGGAAACAATCAATACAGTATTATATTACATACGCATATGTGAAACTAATCAGTCTTTTCTTTGGGAACGGGGGAAAGTAACCCGATAGTGTAAGATTAAATAAATTATAATGTGGACGATCGTGTTTCCTTGGATTAATTTAAATAGTAAACGTCGATCGTGTGGTCAACCCCGTGAGAATAACGTGCCAAAGAAGTGCGTTGACATTTTTCTTTTCAATAGAGAATGCGGAATTATTCCGGATAAATAATCCGGACAAATATTCGGACACAGCGACTTTGAGGGCTTTACATTGAGTAAATAGTATTCCGAGCAAAAGAAATATTTGGCATGATAAATATCATGCTATATAATGCGAGAAATCCCGCTTGGTAAATCTCGTTCTGCTATTGAGCTATTCTCAGGATCATTAACCTCATTGGTTATTGTTGATGAATCAACCAGTGAGTAAATCGAAAGCTAACGCAGAATATTTTGAGAAATCCGCCTTCTTGCTGCCTTTTGCATAAGCGTGCAGATTTTTTTTTTCTCTCTCCGCTTGCGGCAGCGATCCGGCGAAACGTGATCGGGCCCGTGTTTTATTTTTCGATAAGGAGGATTTCGAACGTACCTGTCGGCCTGCGAAGCCTTCGAGACCCGGGCAGACAAAAAGCGTTTTCTCATGCATTTGAAATGGAAAAAAAAACAAAAAAAAAAAAAAAAAAAAAAAAACAAAGTTTTAAAGTTAAGCGCATTCATTGTGGATCCCGATTGGAATGATTTGGGTGTGGTGGTTCAATGTACACGATGTTATAGTAAAATGATTACCGGAAATATTTTGAATCAGAAATGGGACGGCAAGTGACACGAAGATGAGTTTCTCCGTCCCGCACGCTCGTCGAAAACAATGTTTTCACTCTGTGGCCAGTCAATTTGAGTTGCTCGACCGACCTGGCTTATTGTTTTCTTTTATCCGAGGAGCTCGTCGATTCATTTGCCATAGACGTGAATTTAATAAATTTCTCAATGCGACGTCGCATGGTTAATGGCATTCTGATTGATTTTGAGTTGTTAACCCAGAACTATAAGTGTTTTATGGTAGCCAGGGGCCAGAAAAACAGCCACCATCTTATTTGGAAATATATCTTCTTCGTATTTACATGCATTTCATTGGCTTAAGCAATTTTAATTTCCTGCAATACTATTTTGTCCTCTTTCTGGTTTTGCTTATGAACTTAACACATTACTGCCTATGATTTAGCGTCCGTTGAACCTGTTCACGTCTGATTGTTTCCTATGAAGTTCTCGTTTTCGGTCTCGCAGAAATTCCCAATTCGAGATCGTAAAACTTCGAATTGTGACATTGAAAATTTTTTTTTTCTTTTCTTTTTTTCATTTCTTTCACAAACATTCGCTTTTCGCGTCCTGGCTCTGGGCTATTGAAGTCAACCTTGTACCAGTCTCAAAAATTAACTTTATCTGTTACATTATAAGGTTTGGAACAAGGGTGACCGGACCTTTCTGCTCTCTGCTTTACAAAGCAAGGCGCGAAAGTACAGGATTAGTGGCGCAGAAACTGGAGAAATGCACAATGGGATACGTTTTCGAATGATGAAAAAATTTTGATTCTTTTTTTTAAAACCAATTTTAGTGGAGGGTCTTATGTCCCGCGCTGGTAGGTTAAGAAATAACATTCGTAGTTAAGAAAAGAGGCGGAGTCACCGATCTTTTACGTATCTAATGGTGGATAATGGCATAAACCTAACGACGGACCTAATGCCAGGTACGAGACTTACAAGATTCTCCATATATGGCTACAGGATTGAAGATGAGAGTGTAAAATGGTTGAAAAACAAGTATCTAAATTGTTTTCGGTTTTTTTTTTTTTTTTTAATAGATACAACGGTTATCACATAATTTCGATTTTATATTTTCAGGATAACTTCTGTATGTGATTATAACAATGATAAATCCTCATGGAATAATCTTCTGAAAATCGTATTGTTATTTGTTATTAAAATGCAAAATAGATTTTTTTTACCACTAAAATTTTAATTTATTTGATTATGTTCACTGTTTTCCTCCGGTGCATTCAGTTTAAACGTTACAATTCTTCCTTTTGTTGTAAACATTATTAGCAAATACGAAACAGGATTTTCTTGTGGCCTTTGGTGAGCAATAAAAAAGGCCTTTCGATGAGTTATTAGAAAAGGCCATGAATGGATTTAGTTTTGCGCAAGCGCGGTTAAGTTTCCGAGGAATGTTCAACGGCTGCGAGCGCTGGTATCGAGGCGGCCGGCCATTTTGGGTTGAAAACTTCGATCGTGTCATTCTGGTTAAGTTGTATAGCAATTTTTTAGAATATTTGGTTCGAAGGAAGTTTTTTTTTGTTTAGTTACATTTGCCTTTTATTGACCGGTATAATTTATAATAATTTAATTAAATAAAGCAAAATGACGGCCAACGTGCAACAGGGCACACTTCTGGCTGTCCTTAAGAAAAAGATGAAGCAAACGAAAGAGGAAATGGAAAAGTATAAAGAAGAATGCGAGGAATACCACAAGCGGCTACAATTTGAAATTAACCGTAGAGAAGAAGTACGTTATTGCAGTCTTCCTTATTATGTTTATATGAAATTTTAGTGAATGTTTTGATTAAAAATCACTCAATAGGAAAAGATTAATTTGCATATTTGAGAAAATTTCATTTGTAAGTTTATTTGTTGGTGCGGAAAGCTATAGATGTTTATATATATATACATATACATATTTCATTTTATAAATATATTCTTTGCGAATATGATTTTAATATCGATTGATTTCGTATATGATCAGAATTTCTCTCGTTTACCGTTGTTGAGTGTTATCTCATTTCTCGTGATAACCACGCCCAAATATACATTCAATAAAAAAAAATTTTGTTGGAACAATCTTTTAACATGTTATTACTTCAGGAATACGTTTTATAATTTCATTTTCATCATCCATTCAACAACCCCCCATATTTTGATAGAAAAAAAATTCCAAGATGTTTCTTTTTTGCTACAATTACTTTATTTATTTTGAATGAAAAAATCCAAAAAGTATTGCAGAGATGGTGAAGATCTAACATTTATGTAACACACATTTGTGACAGTGGAAATAAAAATGAGGAATTCATGGAGAATGAATCTGAAATTTACATTTCACTTGAATACCCTGAAGGGTTAGGTGCATGCATATTTATGAGTAACTGCATTAATCTATGTTGTTAATAATATGTTTGATTCAAACAATTCCAAGATGGTTTTGAGCAAAAATTGGATTGGTGTTAGAAATTTTTGACAAAACTTTGCACTTCAGCACTCGATCTTTGATATTAAAAAACAAAATCTTTAAATTAAAACAGATGCATCATTGTGCAAAAAATTGTAAAAATAGAATTTTTCTTCAAATAAATGAAAAAAATTTAATATTTATAAATTTTTTGAATGTTAGGGTTTATTTTTTTTTTTTTTTTTTAGAGTGCAAAAGGATTTTTTTGCACTTAAATTTTGCCACTGAGTGATTGTTAATCCTGAAGACAATTGGCAATTAATATGTGATTTGATTTTTTAGATTTTATTAATTTTTACATTTAACCAGAATTGGAAGATAGCTGCAATGAAGTGTTTAAAATGTCTTGTGTGTTTTGAAGCAGAGGGAAAACTCATTAAAAAAAAAAAAATTTTTTTTAAATGTAATATTCATGTTAAATGAAATTTAAAGGAATCTTGTCCATCATTCTGAGGTTGACAGTATAAATGAGACCAGTTGAACAATGTTTTGTTTGTTACATTCCAGCATCGCTGGTTCATTTCATTGCAGATTTATAAGCTTATTTTTCTTTTTCTTTCTTCTCTCTCTCTCTTTTTTTTTTTTTTTTTTTTTTTTTTTTTTTTTTTTTTTTTTTTTTAATCTGAAAGAAGAGCCGATTGATTCGCCATTTTCAGTTCCGCTGCCAATGTATTTCGGATTAAATGCCGACAATTAAAAGTAATAAATGAATGACAAATTTTTTGTTAAAATTAATCCAGTTTCAATGTTCGGGGTTGCATGAATGATAGGCGGGTCGGGTGTGTTCGTACAGGTTGGTAGTTGGAATACCAATCATTGATGCGTGTACGCAATTCTTTTGGAACGAAGCTGAGTTGTAAATGAACCGGATGGGGAAAATGTGGCCGTAAAAAAATAAAGTAAAAAATTGCAAAATGAGATCAATTATCGTGCAGGGAAAATAAACTGCTTCTCTTTGTGTGTGTGTGTGTGTGTGTGTGTGTGTGTGTGTGTGGTGTTCGCTGTTCAAATGACATATGTAAAAGAGAAAAAAATATATTTCAATTAAAATTAGGTCATGCAAATTATTATTATTCTCTAGCGAGAATTCGTCCGCGAAGGGTTACACTTGCAGCAGAAATGCTTTGGGAAGTGCGTTGAATACGATCGAAAGCGATCTCTGTTTGGGAATAGTTGCAAAATTTTACTCATTTTTTTTTTTTTCTTTAAAATCCTGCAGGCTGAAAGTGAAGTTGCAGCCCTTAACCGCCGCATACAATTGTTAGAAGAAGATTTGGAGAGATCCGAAGAACGTCTTGCTACAGCCACTGCGAAACTTGCTGAAGCATCACAAGCCGCCGATGAATCCGAAAGGTTCGTATAGGATCCACGCATTCGCAGTGTGTAATACTTATCTTTTTAACCAATTAATTAACGATCCTAACGAAGATTTGTTTTTATGAATAAAATTAATCAATTTTCCCCGTTTAAAGACCTCTAAAAGGTTCGGCAGATCCTAAACACAGAGATCGAAGAGTTTAATTATTGACAACTTAAAAAAGAACGGGTTTTTTTAATTCAGTCTGTGAAAATTATAAAATAAAATGTACCACGTCGCTTTCGTATTTTATTAGGAGAAGTGCAGAAGCAAAATTTTTCGCTCTGCCCCGCGTCCGAACCGTAAAACGGTTCGAGTGTCATAATTGCATTCGTTATGAGGAAATTAATGTTCATTTATTTTTTTTATTAGTGGTAAGGTATTAGTTGGATCAAAGAGCGATATTTTCCGATACGATTATTTGAGTGCTCGAGAGAATTAGCTTAATTTTTCCTTTTTCTTTCCCCCCCGTGTGATCTAACCAGGCACTAACCTTGTTTCCGCAGAATTAGGAAAGCTCTTGAAAACAAGACGAACATGGAAGACGATAGAGTGGCCATATTAGAAACTCAGTTGACCCAAGCGAAACTGATCGCCGAAGAAGCCGATAAAAAATACGAAGAGGTAAGGAAAATAGTTGTAAGAGGTATCACACGCATTATTTCACTGCGTTTTACAGGGTTTGAGCGGCGACCTGCACCCTTTTGGCAACGAAATCGGTCGGAGAGCGTTACCGGGTGCCCGCACCGTGCTGTCGGACGGGAAAAGTTCCCTTTGAAGTTTCACCGTGTTAAAATGTAATTCATTTTCTTTTTTTGTCAGGCAAAGAAAGATCCTGGAAAACAGGAGCTTGACCGATGAAGAACGTATGGATGCCCTAGAAAATCAGTTGAAAGAAGCGAGATTCTTGGCTGAAGAAGCCGATAAGAAATACGATGAGGTGCGGCAAACGCATGGGTTGTTCACTTGATTTCCTTTTTTTTAATTTTGCTAAACTGAAAAAAAATAAAAAAATAAAAAAAAAAATAAAAAATCGGGAGAGAACCGCGAATTTCCGATTTTACATTCATTATTATAATCCGTGTTTAGTTGATGTATACATACATGAAAGAAAAAAGAAATGTAAACTAAATATTTTTTTTTTTAAAAAAAAAAAAAGTGATATGCGTTTGCGCGACATTTAGGACCGAATCTGAAAAAGAAAAAGCAATTAACCATGTGTTTGGTGTAGTTTTTTTACTTTTTGTGCGTGGTGTAACCATGGACCAGAAACAAAAGAAAAATTTCCGTTTGAGGTACAATAGATTTTAAATGTTTCTTCAGCGAATACAAAAACGTACGTAAATTTTGCTGTAATTCTGTATATCTAACCTTTTTTTTTCTTTTTTTTTTTTTTCTTTTTTTCCTAAAAGTTTTTTCTTTTCTTATGTTTCTGATCCATGGTGTAAAATTGCATGTATTAACAGAAATTTTGCTTTCAGATTTTTGTTTTGTCGATTAACTGAGCTTTATAAGATGATCGATTTTTTATTTTTATTTTTTTTTTTTCGTCCATAGCGTGTTTTTCTTTTTCGTTGATAAATGTTTTGCCAGCGTTTACTCGCGGGTTTTTCAACATTTTGAGAAAGATATCAGTTCGTTAAATTTGAGTTTCAGCGCATTTGTTAATCCAGATTTGCTGTTTTTCAATTTTGAATGCAGCCTGATGTTGTTTCTTGATACGTAATCGAATTATGGATCAACGTGCGCACGTAAAAATATTTATTAGTCGAAATTGGCGTTTAAGATGATTTCATCGTTCTGAGCAGTAAATATTTACTTAAACCAAGGCGATAACGTCAAATTTACATTGTTTTCCGATATTATTTTCCACTTCGGCAGTGAATCAGAAAACGCTGTATCTGTTTGTTCAGGTTCAGAGTTCCCGAATTTTCATTTTGATATCTATATATGAATATACAGAATCTCAGTCCCCTACACATTTATTGGTGTCCGAAAGAATTTGAACTTGTTACTTTTTAAGGTATTCATTAAAATATTTATTATATTTGTCGGTCTTATTAGTAACATTCATTGGGCTGGCCTTCGAACTTTTTAATAACAGACCATTGAAATTTTTGTCCCAGAGAGCTAACTTCAGTTTATCAATGTCTTTTCTCATTAAGACGAATAAATTATTCTCTTGTTCTGAAATTTAACATTCATAATTAATTTTTAATTAGGATAATTTGTTTTACTAACATTCGTTTTTTTTGTTTCAGATTTTAATGTTTGCATAGTTTTCATTTTAATAGTTTGATTTTTCTTTGAGATTGCTCAGTTATTATTTTAAAAAAATTTATAACTATCCGGGACCAAGAAAAAGATGTTAAATCTTATTCTAACTTAAAGTAAAAAATAATAATTGAGCATTATTCTTATGTCGATTAATATTCAGATCTGATTGTTGTGTCGTATGAGAAATAATATGCCATAATTTTTGGCATTAAATTTACTAAATTTATACGATTATGCTGATTTTTTTTTTTAACTGTGGATATTGAAATATGCAGCTAAGTAAAAATAACTAAATGCAAGACTTAGTAATGGAGGAAAAAATAAAAATGTCAAAGGAAAAATTCAACTTTATCTCCTTTATTTTCTCAGCTTCGCCATTGAAATCTACAAATAAATGTCGCAGTTTTTTGCGATAATTTGGACAAATTCTTTTACAGCAAACTTTAAAAAAAACATTAAGTATAATCGAACTGTTTGTCTTGTCGATTTACTAAAAAGGAAAATTTATAAAATATCTAAAGTCATTGCATATTTGATCTAGTTCAGAGATGATCTCTTTAAAAACTGCACATACATAATTTCAATATTCTAATAACGATAATTATAATAATTTTAATAATTAAGATCCTCTGAATTTGATTTTAAAACTGATGATCTTAACTCATAAGTAATAAATATAGATTTTCAAACATGAAAATTTTAAACGCATTAAATGATGGATATATTTTTTTCATCTTAAATAAAGAAACTGTTTATAAACTCGATATAAGCATACAGTTGTGATAGCCTTTGTCAGATATCCTTGATAAGTTTTAACTGTTAGTTTATTTATTACTTCAAAAGACATTATTTATGACTGCGCTGTCAATTCAAAAGTTGAAACTTTTTTTCTTGACTTAAGATCAATATTTGTGATTCCGGTTAGTTTAATATCCCTTTGGGAGCCTTGGGATTTTCGATTCCTACTGAAATATTTTTAATAATAATATTAAGTGAGCTTATGTTGCATTATTTAATTTGATAAAAATTTATTGTAAATCAGGTAGCCCGTAAGTTAGCTATGGTGGAAGCTGATTTGGAAAGAGCGATGGAGCGCGCGGATTCAGGTGAAACGTAAGAATCATTGAATGGGAAATTTTCCGACAGTAGCATTGTTTCATGGAATGCGTAGTGCATCATTTTCAAATTTTAAGATTTTTGCATCCGAGCTTTAAGTCTTGAGTTTACTTATTGAAATTTTTTTTGCCTCCGACACTGTTTTCGTAAATTTAAATATAAATTTAACCGACACTATCAAAATCTGATCTTTCGTCGGAAACGATGTGGTCAGGCAAAAAAATTTTTTAATTTACTTATTCCTGTATATGATACCGGAATTAGAACAGTAAATTGTTCTTTCTTTGACATTTGTTCCCATCTAAATGCTTGACGTCTGCATTTGATTCATCCAATGTTTTAATAATTTTTTTTTGTACATAGCAGTAGCCGTAGAATTGTTACCATTCTGAATGTTCCAGATGGCATTAGATTTTAGTGGATGATTTTTAATTTAGAGTATTTGCTCATAGTTTTGAGACGTTTTTTCCATTAGGTTGCTCGTAAATTAGCGATGGTTGAGGCTGACTTGGAACGCGCAGAAGAACGCGCCGAAAGCGGAGAATCGTAAGAATTTTTCTTTTTCTTTTTAAATTTAGGTTTATAAAATTTTCTGCGCCATTTTAACCCTTTTTTGCATCTAAAACTTGTGCGTTTTGCAGTTTTGGGAGTGGACTGATCCATTTGGGCACTCTAATTTAATGCTTTCATTGTGGTTACACCGGCTGATTCTGTTCCAGGTTCCTGCACATCACAATTTTTTGGAAAAGGACTTTTTTTTGTCACATTCCATTTGATATAAACAATTATCGCGGCAAGAACGTTCTTGCTATTCGTTCGAATTAACATACAAAAATAACAAGGAAGAAAATGCTTCCATTCTTATGCATAAAATTATGAGGGAAACATTTTCTTTGCCATTTTTTGTTATTATTTAATTTTTAGTTTTTGAAGGTATGGCTTGCAGTTTAAACTACAAAATTAAAAACTATATTCATTTTACAGTTTGTTTAATATAAAAATGCTTATGCGCAAGACGAGTGTCGCTCAGTTAAAAGCTATTTTGCTGACGTTGATATTCTGTCGCTTAATTAGTTTAAGATTCATGTAATCTCAAGATCTCTATGCTCTTTGAATAATTTTAAATGTATCGATATATTTATCTATATGTGTATATATATATATATATATATAAAATTTCGCCATTCATGTTTCTTTTGCGACCCAATTTTCATATAATATTTCGTTACGATTTACGTTATTGGTCTTTATTAAAAAAGATGCTAAGGTTTTTTTTCATTCCGGTAAAATTGATATCACTAACTTCACTTTTTTTGTTTCTGATACAACTACTATTAAGCAACAGTTTCATAGTCCTCTGTTTTATTAGCTATTTAATTCTACAAGACTGCCCATATTTAAGAATTTTCCTACGAATTTCACCAATCTTTTATAATTCTTTTAATTTTTAACTAGTGGAATCATTGCAATTTCGACCTAAAGCAACAGAATATCATGAACGCTTTTTTTTTTATCTTTTACAATAATTTCATTGTGTTCGTTCATTGATTTGCATGGTTTTTGTGGCACTTCTCACAGGTAGCACGTAAACTCGTTGTCATGGAACAAGATTTAGAAAGATCAGAAGAGCAAGCTAAATTATCTAATAAGTAAGTATGTGCCTTTAAACTAAGGGCTTCTGTCTTTCAAGCAGCGCACCGAAATTAGTAAATTACTTTCTGATCTTTTTTTTTCATTTCCAACTTGTACTTTATATTTTTGTCCTGCAAAAACAAGTTTTCTCATGTTCTGCAAGTAATGAATTACTGTAAATTCGCTAATTTCCACATTCCGCTAGATTGAATTTAGTCCTAATCGTTAATAAAACGAAAAATTTGAAATAAAAACTTTTTTATTATAATTTTATTTTACGCATTAAACTTTATCTTCCTTATTATGATTTGTCCTTATTTTTTTTTTTTTTTAAATAAATTTTCAAGTTTTTAAACACTATTTTAAAATCTGAATAAATTGATTTTTCATCTTTTTATTTGTTATTAATTTTGTTCTCGGAAAATTTTAGTCTTATATTAAAAATAAATATGTACAATACGTTGCTTGAAAACAGGATATTTTCCTTTGTGCTTTGAACCTAAATATTTCATTAAAATTATGTTTATTATTGAAGGAACACAGGTGGATTATGTGAGTGCCCATCATGGAATGTATCATATTAATCGAATAAGAAGTTTTTAATGCCTATTTACATTCTTGCAAAAATTTTAAGAGCTAACTGGAATTTGTTTTTTCACTGCTCGCATATCCGTCATGCTAGCCAGATATCATTGATCTGTATAATTTTATAAATTTTGTGATTATTGAAGCAAAGAAAATAAGATTAATATTTCTTATAATTTGCAATAATTACCCCGACATTATATGAAATCAAGTCATAATGATGTGATGAAAATTTAATAATAGTAATTCAGTTTTCCAGTTTTATTTGATAATTTTATAACAAGAAATGAAAAGCATCATTGGATACCAATTATTTAATTTCATCCATAATTAATATAAAATTAATAATTGGTAATAATTTTTTTTAATTTAATGTATTCGTCAAAACGATATTGCAGACCAATGTTATATGGCTGGTTTTGCATGCCCGATCATATTTCATCTTGCTTTATATGGAACCAATAATTCCGATATAAATTTTTATTTTTCCGCTTTTTAAATCTTAAAAACTGTTTTCTTGCGTTGTTATGAACATAGCTTTTGTATGACTACAAAAAGTAAATTATTAAGAACTTAATTTTTTTTTTTAAACAATCTTAATTCCTGATGTGTCTGTTCAAAAAATTATTTTAAGTCTATGAAAATATTATTTGCATAACTCATTTTTAATTCATGTAAAAGTGCATTATGCCAAGATGACTAGATCAAACGAAAGTTGAGATAGTGCGTTAAAAAAAAAATCTAAAAAAATTATTGGGAATAAGAGTTTCGTAGCAAATCATTTGACAGATATATTAAATTCGAGCCCCCATCGACAAGCTTAATAAATTAAGTTTTAAGTCTAAATTTCTGTTATTGATGATATTTTCAACGATCATGTTAAAAGAGAACTTCTAATTATTCATACAAAAATGAAAGACATCATTGATGGCTAAATTTGTGCGAAAAAAAACTATTCGTAGATAAATTTATTCCATCAACATCGTAATCTGCATTTTAAATTTAGTTTTTTTTTTTTTTTTTGAAATTATTTTGAGGTTAGCCATTCCCAAATCATCTTAATTTTTATTAATCATAAAAATTAAATAATTCTTGATGTTTTCAGGAAAATCGTTGAGCTTGAGGAAGAACTTCGCGTTGTTGGTAACAACTTGAAATCACTTGAGGTGTCAGAAGAAAAGGTGAGTAGTGCCCTTTCATATGTAAAAATATAAATTTCTAGTTATCGATTTTCAATATACATTTAAATATTATCTTAATTATATATATTCGCGTTGCTATTAATGTACTTAATAAAGTGAAATTTAAAATTGCATAGGTTTATAATTAAAAAGAATTTTTATATTTACCTAATGAAAATAAGAGACTGGTTTATTATATATATAATATATGTAATATATATAAATATAATAGCATATAATAATACAATTATATGTCAGCTTCAAAAAAGTTTCTGAAATAGATTGCTTCCCAATTAGTTGTGGATAATATGTCAGAAAACATGAAAGAACATTTTGGATTGAGATTATTCTTTTACAATTGAAAAAATTTATGCAATTAATAAATTTAAAAAAATTTTCATATTATTTTAAGTTTTCATTAAATAATTCGGAATGATTAAGTAATAAATAAATGGCTAATTTTATTAAAACAGGCCAACCAAAGAGAAGAAGAATACAAGCAACAAATCAAGACATTAACAACTCGCTTGAAGGAGGTATATAGCTTAGGAATGACTTCTCCTTCCGTTGTTGTTGTTGTTGTTTTTGATTTTTTTTTTTTTTTTGTTTTCTGTTTAAATTATACTTACGAAAATAGCATGGCGTTGGCTTTAGGCATTAAGCATAATTTTTAATGATCAGATTAGCCTTTGCATAGCTGGTTAAAGATTTATATCAAAATATACATTTTATTTTCATATTTTTATTTTTTAGATTCAATTTGTAGAATGCTATGCCCCTTTTCCCTTTTTCGAATCATATTTTTAAGTTATGCCTGTAATTTTTTTTTGTTTGTATATTAACATGAATGTTTGTTTCCGTTTTCAAATTTTATTTACTCTGTGGAATTCAGGCGTCTCGAAGGGAGGGATCTTTTGTAGAACAAGTCAAAGCTCTGGAAGGATCATTGAAAGAGGTATAGTATTTATATGGTGGTATAAGTATGGTGGAGAGAGGTATAAGTATGGTGGATAGGGAAAATGAATTTTCTGCAAACATCTCATTTACACTTTTTCATGGGAATTTGGATTTGTAACATTTAGGTGAATATGGGAATATGAATACACATATGAACCGGAAACTTGAGAAAGTAAAAGCGTATCAAGATTCTTTTCTTTAAAAAAAAAAAAAAAAAAAAAAAAAAAAAAAAAAAAAAAAAAAAAAAAAACAATAAAGTAAAAATAATTGCTGTTATGTTGTTACTTTTTCATTTGTGTTCTAATGCATGTGTACATGTTCGTTAAAGTGCTTATTTTAATTTTGGCAATAAAGGATTTTTTAAAAAAAAAATTTTGAGTTTGCTTTTATACGCTTAAATAATTTTAAGAATTCGGGTGAGTGCTTAATGATAGATTTTTAAAATGATTTTTGACTGAGATTAATGAATTTTAACTGTATTTCATAAGAAGGTTCTTACAAAATTGAATAATTAGAATCCACTTAAACACTTATTATTTTATGTTCGTACAATTTATTAATCTAAATCTTTCACAATTATTAAATTAATTAAGTCTAGAAGATTCATATAATAAACTTTACAATTACAATAAAAAATCTCATATGAAATCCAGTTCAAATTTAAGGAAAGTATTCTAAATATTGAAATTTATTATTGCAGGCTGAGGCAAGAGCTGAATTTGCTGAAAGATCAGTACAGAAATTGCAAAAGGAAGTTGACAGGCTCGAAGGTAAGTATTGTGACGGTTTAGTGATGTATATTGTAGACCTTACACTACCGATATTGACACTTTATGAACTTTTATATTTAATCGTATAGTAATAATCGAATGCCAAAAAAGGTGAAATATTATTACACATGTCCATTTATCAGTATGCATTGCACATGGTTTTATAATATACTAATGCCGTGTGAAATATTAAGCACGGGTTATCGTCTTTCGCCATATTTCTTAATTATGCAGATGTAAAAATAAACGTTTTAATTATTCAGAAGCTGTCGTGGAAAATCGTGTAAAAAATAATATATTTTCTGCAAATCATATTTTATTATTTATTTAGGCAATGAGATGTATCTAATAAACGGCGTAAGGTCGAGAACCCTTTTTAGTGTGTTTTTTTTTTTATCTTAATTTTTTTTTAATTTTGAATTAACTTTTTGATTTTATTTTTTTTTTGTTAGTTAACTAAAGTTGTGTGATTACTAATATTCGCAGATGATCTTGTCGCAGAAAAAGACAGAAACAAACTTCTTCAAGAAGAAATGGAAGCCACTCTCCATGACATACAGAATATGTAGAATTCAGTTAATAAGTCAGAAAAAAAAAATGTGCAAAGAGAGAGTGAATGAGAGAAAACCTTGTGTGCAAGAGAACGAAAGAGAGAAAATTTTACTAAAAAGAGGAGAGACATAGAGACAGAAAGTGTAGGAAAGCGATAACAAACTACTTTTTACCAATATCATTCACTCATTTGTAAACTTTTTAATTTTAGAAATAATTTTTTCCTTCTGCCCGACGTTCAGATATAATTTTTTCTGCAGATGTAAATCATTTATGAAGTCTCACTGAATAAATACATCATTCACTTTATTATTATTATCATTATTTATTATTATTATTATTATTATTATTATTATTATTATTATTATTATTATTATTACTATTATCATCATCATCATTGTTATTGTTATTGTCATTATCATTATACATTTTGCAATTAATATTTGCTTAATGTAATATTTATGCAGGCAATTTCTTGTTACTTTATTAGAAAAATTGTATCGATGGACTTGAAAATTCTGAAATGCTTATTGGCGCTAAAGTCATAAATTTTATTAAGATGTATCTTAATTTGACTTTATTCTGTAGTTTTCTGCTTAAGTTTATTCATATTAGGTTTTTCTGTTCCTAATTGGAAAATTAAGTTGAAAACTAAATCTTTTCTTTTCCCGACATATATATTGTGTCAGATTTGTCTGAAATACATTCACCTTGATATCTCCATTGATTTCCATAGTTCAGTTCTTAATAATTATGATTATTTTTTTTTATTATGATTTTAATCATTACCACTGTAAAATGATCAGTTTAAATCAATTTCTTTCAGTTAATAATATAAAAATTAATAATAATAATAATAATAATAATAATAATAATAATAATAAAGAAGTTGACATTAAACAAAAATTTTTTTTAAAGAAAAAGAAATTATTTTTGAACATTTATTTAATAAATAATTATTGTTTAAAAATAAAAAGTGCCTTTGAAGGACAATTTTTTTAATACTAGTCTTTTAAGGCAAAAAAAAAAATATATATTTTCCTGAATATAAATCGGGGATATTTCTACCTCTTATTTAGACGATGATGTTTCACCAAACGAATTAAATCTTTTTAAGTGCTAAATTGGATAATCCGATAATTTTTTAATTATATTTACCTTATAACCTCTCTTAATTGTGGTTAAAATCCGATAAATTTGCTTAATAAAAAGCATTCTAAATGATTTAAACATTCCTAATACTTAGTAAAATATTTCTTTCGATTCGGTCTCTATTCCTTACTTTAAATACATTGATGAACGCAATTTTCCGATTGTCATTTATCAGACAAGATCAGTTTATATATTAAAAGTTTTGCTGCCAAGAAATTGAAGAAGAAAAGAATTGTTTGAAGCTTAAATGATTTGTACTTAACATTTTGCTTTAAAAAATTTAATTTTTTTCGCTTTCATTAATGTGTCTGAACATTCCATTTATTTCGATTCCGACATGTAAGACAATGTTTTGTTGCAATCTAATGTAATAGAAAGATTTTTTTTATAAAAAAAAATAAAAAAAAATTAAATGTTTCGCTTTAAAAAGTGCCTTTCAATTGCTGAAGTTGAATTTTCTATAAATCCGAAATCATCCTTGTATCCCGATTTTTGCAAATTTTTAGCCTTTTATCTCTCAAGCTTTAAAATATAATAGTGCTTCGTTTATTAATAAATATCTGCTTAAATCTTAGAGTAACTCTTTGTTCATGTATTTTCTTATAACTTGTATTTTTTAAAAAAGGAAAAAAAAAAATCTTTCTTAAAGTGGTCTTGCTGAATCGTATTTACTTTCCTTTGCAACTATTCTTGCTGGTTTATATATGAAGAAGAGTGAAAAATATTTAATTAATCAATTAACAGAGACAATGTCTTTGGTTTACATGATTTTATACGAAAAAAATTCATAAAGCAATAAATAAAAAAGTTGAATTACAGACTGTCATTTTTTTTCTCAAAGTTAGCACTTATTTATTGAATTATTCTTTGCAACGGAATGACGAGAATCAAACTAAGATTTTTTAAAATTTATGAATTTTTTTTTGATATAAACGAATTGCATTTGAAATATAATTTAATATATATTTTGCTGATATTAATATTATCAATTAATTTATAGTTGAAATTTGAAGCGCTTTCTTTGGTAGAGGAGTGTAATTACACTTCATTTTTATGTCTTTTTATATTGGCTAATGCTGATGTTCTTTGTTTCACTAATTACTTGTACTATTCATTATTTATAAATAATCTGCAATATAAAAGCTAAAGGAAAAACAGACTTTTATTTTTACTCGTGATAAAAAAGCCTTCTGATTTAAGAGTTTGGTACAATTATCTAATTTTTGTCAAACAAAAAAAAAAATATGGATTTTTTTTTTTTAACTTTTGCCTGCTTAAAAATATTTTAAAGGGGTTGTAATATGCTTTGCGAAAGTTTTTGTCGTTTGTTTTTCCTATGATTTATCTGCACTAATAATTGTAGTTGCATTTTATTTTTCTATATTTTAAGTAATTTAAAGCGGGTTCAGTTTACGACAAAAAATGAAAAAAAAAAACTATGAAAGTATCGAGCCTAACATTTTCCTCGACCGATGTCTGCTGGTGCAACATTGTGATTAACCTGAGCAATTATGCTTTCAGATGAGTTGGTACTGGAGAAGGAGAGATACAGAGAAATCGGAGACGGAATCGATAACGCTTTCGTCGATCTTTACGGCTTTTAACTTTCTTGCTAAACAGAGAGCTTCTTCCAGTCAGGGATCGTGGAAAATGCTGCGCAAAGCTGCCGCTAAACTAACTTGCTAAAACTGATTTTAATTTAACTGCAACTAAATTTACGTTGCTTCCGTGTACTGTCTTCGTCTCATTTCGCTTAGTCTTAAAAAGGATAGCGTCTCCGACGGAAATATATTTAATATGTTGCTTTTGTATGTGATTGCTCTTCGTATTAAGGAATATTATATGTAATGTTTAAAATGGGAAATTTTTCAGATGAACTCGTCCACGAGAAAGAAAAGTACAAGTATATTTGCGACGATTTGGATCAGACTTTCACGGAATTGGTCGATTAAACAAACTTCTCATAAAAGTCTGGTTTTGGTTAACGTTGGAATTTTTTTTTTTTTTTAATTTCGCAGCTAATGCTGACAGTAATGGATAATACTTTGCCTCAAATATTTCTGGAAACTTAATCAATATATATTATTAATTTAATTATTTAGTTTTTTATTTTAATTCCTTTTTGTTTTTGTAAAAAATTTTAAAATTTAGAAATTAAAAGTAATTGTATAAATTAAATATAAAATACATTATGGGTCAAATAGAAATGCTTGTAAAAGTTAAAAGCGTTAGTGTTATTTTAAAAGTATGAGTTATATTATAAGAAAAAGGAAATTTTTCATAATGTGCTTTCATATTAGTTTATAATTTTGCCCTTCATTGAGCTATTAAAGTATAATGAAAGTTAACCAAGTATATATAGGTTTTACAAAATTAATTTTTTTGTTTTTAATTCCCCCCCCAATGATATTTGTAAGAAAATTTAAGGTGAATGTTTTACGAAATTGGTTTGATCGAGTTATCTTGTCACTGTTCATTCGTGGCGGTTTTTTTCCAGTGCTTATTTTGGCTCTGGAGATAAGCAAAGTATAACGTCTTTAGAGTTCGTTTGTGCTGTATGCCAATCATCTACCTCATTTTGAAGCAAGTTAATTTAGGAATCTACATTTCCATGCTGATATTTTAACTATTCCAAGCATTTCTAAATTTTTTTCCGGCTGCAGTACCTAAGAACAAATGTAAAACTGTTCAATTTGGAATTTGTATCGCGACTTGATTGACAACTGGCGCAGGAGCAATGATAAAACTAATTTTTTTTTCTATTTCATGCCGCCACCATAATGGATTTAATTACTTTTTTAATTTTCTTTTTAAAGATTGCCGGGAGTGGCGTATTTGAAGTGGTAGAAAAAGTAAAGTTTTATTTTTTTCCTAAAAGAAGTAAGTGAACTGATTTTATCGCTTCCCTCCGTGTTCGGTAATAGTATTTTGCCTCTGCGGCAGGCTCCTTATAGGCTGAGTTCATTTTTCTTTTATGGCCTGTCGTTAGTTCCACGGACATTGTAAATCCGTTAATCTCAACTGATATCTCCTCCAAGCACATTAAGCGGTTTGGATTAGATTAGATTGCAAAATATTAACTTACCTTTTTCGTCGATAATTCAGTTTACTTATTTTCTTTTTACTACGTTTCGTAAGTGATTTAAACTTTTTTATTTTTATCACTATGCTTTTAGCAGTTTAACGGTCCGTAAGGGTAGCTTTTGTAACTGTATTTTATTACTGCATTCGTGGAATTTAGAGCTTGATTAATCACATGTTTAAATTTTGAACCTCTTTCAAAAGAATTTCCGATTCAAAAATATTCGAATAAATGTTTCCCCTGATTATATAACAATGGAGAAAAATTCAACGCGTTTGGGTTGATTAAAATCGTCTACCGGATACTTGGATTCTTGAAAGGTCTTCGTTTATCAGCCTGCGCGAATGTGGATTTCCTGTTTAGCCGCGCTGCGTCTCAAGGTTTCTCCGTTCGCGGTACGAGAAAAAAAGGTAATTAAACCGTTAAAATTACACTTTGGATTTTTTTTTTTTTCAGATGGATTGGTGCATGAGAAAGAAAAGTACAAAACTTTGGCTTCGGATATGGACGAAACAATTGCCGATCTTTCCCGATACTAACAAAAAATGCTTTTTGGGCTGTGATATTTTCATTGTTAAAGTACTAACTTTTGAAAGCTTTGTTTTTGCTTCGTAACCAAGCTGTGGTGAAGATTATTTTTTTCTATTAAATTAATTTTGTATGCAATTTGTGTCCTTTTTTTTAAAATTTAACTTCATAATAAAAATGGAAAAAGATATTACTCGACAACTGTTTTATTATATTAATCCTCAAACGCTTTCGTTACATTAACAATTGGGTCATAACTTTTGATTGGCTTTGGAATAAAATAACACGGTTTGCATTATTAAGAAAAAAACAAAAATAAAACTATGGTATATTAGGAAAATAAAAGTGCTTAAGTAACGGAAAAAAGAGAAATTCCGTTTACAAAACATTGAAAACTTTAAATATTTGTATAGCGTATAAAGGAAGAAAAAGATAACCGTGTAACAATTATTTTACTACATTTACTTACGAGTACTGCTTTAAGAATAACATTCAAAGAAATCCTTTAGATGTTTAGGTACATTACAATTTTTCTATATAATTATTTAAGTGTCTATGGTCTGGATGGATTCATCGGGCCAGCGACTCTGCAAATCCTATTTATCGTGGCATTAGTTGCGGAAATTTGAGTTATCAAATTGGCAACGCTGTATACTAGCCAGAAATGGCGGTGCTTTTTTTGCTTGTTTGCACCTGGATTCTGATGAATTTTACAGGTAAAACTAATTTCATTTAATGACATATCTAAATGATTTCATAGTAACATCAAAAATGGGGAAGTTAACTTTACAGTGTGAAGAGTTACTTGAAGGAGTCATCTTTAATATCATTCTCCATCTTTTTGGTCTTTGATTTTTATTAATCAATATAATACAGGGTGAAAAACAAATCAGGAATATTGTAATGTATTTAATAGAACGAATACATTACACAAAGGATGATTTGATTAACAAATGAGGCAATTGCCTGGTTTGAATTGCTTGCTGATAATATGTATTTCAGAGGGGCTTGAGGAAAATTGTACAGATATCAATGGGATTCCCATACGTCATGGTCTCATCTATGTGCCTGGCCCTAACATCTGTACCATGTGTGTTTGTTATCACAATGGACCAAAGTGGTGCAAAACCATGTTTTGCAGTGGACCTCCTTATGTGAGATTTTCTAAATCTTTTTTTTTTCCAGTTTGGTTTGAAATGAAAATATTTCTTTTTCTTTTTTACCTCTCAATACAATTACATTATATGCATGACAAATTTAAATCACAGATCTAATAATAGTTATTATGTACACAATATTATCAGATACCATTATTTTGTTATTTAGCAGGTATTAAAAAAGCTTACTCTTACAAATTGCAAATTTTGTAATAATTTGACAAATGGTTTCAAGCATGTTCATGTTTCATATGAAAATACCAGTGAGTTGATCATATGTTCTTTTCATAGATTAATTTTTAACTCAGTAGGATAATTTTCAAAGGTTATTAGTAATTTAGGAAAATCAGATTTGCAATGTAATTTGATCTCAGTAAAAAAAAAAAGCATTTTATTTATTTAGTTTTAGTTTTTATGATGAAAAAATTCTTTGCTTCATTAATAAATTTTAATATTTTATTATACATATATATATTTTATACAGATCATAGATGTATGTTTTTCAAAAAGTGTATAGCATTTATAAAAAATTGGTTAAAAGCAATATTATATTTAATTTGTTTATATTTAAAATTTTATTTTTTAATAAGAACTGTTTTATGAATAAAATTTTTTAATTGCGCAATGGTTTGATTTTTAAAACTTTCTTTTGCTTATATGCTCTTGCTGGGTTTTTTAAAAATTTATTTTGACTAACTTAAAATAAAGGAAAAGTGTTTGAGGTATAGGAATTTATTTTTTAATTGGAAAATTACTGTTGTTTCATATATTTGAGTGATTTATACCGTTATCTCGTGAAAGGCTCCGAATTGAATCTTTACAGCATAAGTTTTTGATCTCAATGACGTACTTCTTTTTAGTCTGTGACCACATTGTTTTTACAGATTTTTATTTTTTTTTTTTTTATTAAAAGAATTGAATGGGTTCTTAGGAATCATTGTTCTCAGTGTTAAGAATATTATTATTTTATCAGAGTTTGCTTTGCTGAAAACAACAAAGGGATTATCTGAATTTTACCTCAGCTATAAATCTGTTTTGTTTGTAAATCATAAAGAATATCATTTTATATAATTAATGAATTTTAAAAAAATTACTGTGTGGAAAATTGTTTCATTTTGTCTTTTTATCCGTATTATTCAGCTTTCTTTTGGCCATTTTGATTTGAGATAATGATTTTTTTTATTCTTTTGTCAATAGATATATCTAATATTTTTTTCCTTGCTAAAGGTTTTTGTGGCATCTCAGTCGAGTAGGCTTCATTTTGTTGTATTAAGAAGATAGTAAAATGTAGGTAAAGTCTACGATTAATCATTCAGTAACCTATTTGATAAACTTCCTATACATCTAGCGCATTTGCTTGGCTTTGATAAGCAACAAGAATCGAAGCACAACTTTCGGCTTGAATTGAATAATGCACTCTGTACATACAATAAGCAAACTGACATTTCCTTCCTTCCCCCCCCATATTTACGAAAGATGAGATGAAAGGAATTGGTTTTACGAGTTTATATGCCACGAATGAATTGGCAGTGCGACAGCACGACACTCTTCTGGACAGTTGAAGACCGTGGTATCAGCAAGATTCTTTATTTCTTGTTCCATTACCTAACCACTTTTGCTGGAGTTATCCGTATGAAAGTCGGGATTAAATGTTGACGTTGTCACTTTTTGTTTTGCAGTTATGCAAGGAGTACAGAGTTGGAGAAAAATGTTGTCAGTTCGAATGCTTGGATCCTCCTACAGAGAAACCACTTAGCCTTAAAGATCTCAAGAAAATGTCATCTGCCGCTCATCAAGACAGGACTCACTTGTGCACCATAATTGCTTTATTTACGGCTTTGAAAGTGAGTAGTAAATTGGATATTGTTGCTAACGGTCGTGGTAATCTGACCTAAGATTTGAAATACCAAACTTTTATTTAGGTGTCTGCATTTACCTCAGCTCCAGTTGAAGATGAATGACAATGCCCAGTCTAACTGAAAATACCATTGTTCTCTTTTTTTATTATTCACAACTCGCATGTGAAGGAATTTGCCTTTTTTCACCCCGTGAATTCAATTACCTTTCTCAATAAAATGGGCAGTTAAATTTTTATGCGGGCCAGTTTAAAAATCCAACAAAGAGTGCGGCAGGTCGAATAAAGAAATATGCCATGCATTCTGCATACATGTATCTCATTTTGTTTTTTAACAATTTTTTTTAACCAAAAGCTTTCTCAATCAGGAATTACATTTGTGAGGGACCTTAAACCGGTGGTGCTTATTTCACATTTTTCTCTTGCTGTAAATTCACACGCGAAATGTACCATCCATTTTTTCTCTTACGGCATTCTGCATAAAAATTTTATAGCCCACTCTTTTTTAGCTGCAAATTGATTTTGACCGCCGAAAATTAATGCCGTTTTATATCAGGTGGTTAATATCGAAGAGAACGTTGGGCACTAAAAAAATGGAATGGTCGCACATTCAGAAATTCGTAAGTGATTTATGTCGATCAGGCCTCAAATATTTCGTAAATGATGAACCCAACTTATACAGCAAGTGAAATCCTCAAAATTTTACTTTTACTGCAATTGAACAACGTGATTATATGAAGGTGTTTATAATTTTGTTGAAATATCAGTTTTAAATTTTAAAATTATTCGGCAGAAAGAAGTGAGATTATTTTTAACTGTGCTAAAAATAATTTTAAGGCTTTGAATTTTGGATCTGAACAATTCATATTTAATAAACTTCCCGTGGATTCAGGGATTTATTGTGTTATGGTGTTCGGTTGATATTGCTGCTCAGTCTAAAAATTTCGATAATTGTTCGGGCTTGTGGAAAGTCCTGAAACAACGGGCAACTTAAACCGATTTGTTACAATTGTTAAAAGATCCTTATAATTTTATGGTGTTGGGCCAACATTCGCATCCTGAAGTTTTACTTGCTGTAATTTTGTAGACAAGACCATTCGGTAATTGGCTTTCATGACATCTTTTCTTAAAATTGTTTTTTTCCTTTTTTAATGTGACTCATATAAGCCGATATCATATCTATTAGGGGTCTACTTTTTTTATTCTCTAATCCTACATTCATAATATCGTGCCTTTTTTATTTCAGATCTTACAATCAAAACTCTCGTGCTTTTAGTGTTTCCTACGTTTTTTCACTCCCAAAACTTATTCAACAAATATCTCCTCATCGCATCAGATTGGGATTTCGTAAGTATAATTTATTGAAAATTTTTATTTTTCTCTCGCAATTTTATTTTCGTAATTTTTACATTGTATTAAGTATTTTTCAGATATGCGCTCATTGGTCTGATTGGTCTTCCTCTGCTTGTTCTGTCTTCGTGTCAGGCTTGGAACACCTATATTTTCATGTTAATATATTTAATACTTTGTAATTCACATAGACATCATCATTCCTGCGTTTAAAACCAACAGTATCATAATAGTTTCGGTATATTTCGGATGATTCTATTTATCTTACATAATATTAACTTTTATTCTTCCTTCGTTCTTTAGCCAAGAATTTATTACTTATATTTCATTAGTAAATATTTTATAATTACGTTCTAGAAATTAAAATTTTAATTTTAATAAAATAAAAACAGAAGATGAAATAAAAATTATATTAAGGAAAAAAAATTTTGAAGTATATATATTTGTTGTTTTACTTTATTAATAATATCCACATGAAAAAGTGTCAATGAGTAATCAGACTCAGTTGCTTTTATATTTATTTTTACTTTGATTACAGTGTGAGTTTTAAAATTTATATCAAATTTTTGAAATAATGCACACGAAATATGCTTTTTCCTTTTCGTAATAGTTGAAGAATGACAGGATTGAATTCAAAACCGACTTTTGTTTATTATATTGATTACAAAGTGATTAATCATTTGCTTTTTCATGCTTATATTATTTTCACGTTGACCAAATATGAAAGCTTAATGTTATCTCTTAAAATTTTATATTTCGCTATTTCCTAAGATTATATTGTCTATTGGTATCGATGTCAGCACAAAATCAAAACGATTACTCTTTAATCTAACAACTTTTTTATAGAAAAATATTTAAGAGCAAACAACAATCCGTTCTTTATCTTTTGCGATGGATAAAAAATTCACTTTTTTTTTAAAAATAAATTTCAGTAGAATTCTTAATGTGATTATGTAGAATATTAGATGAAGTTGCTATTCAATCTAATACGTACGATGAATTTCCGCCAATTCATCGGCGATTGTACGATTTAATCGATTTAAAATCAAACTCCTTCAGAAAAATCATGCAAATCTTATAACCCGTTAAAGTAACATATGACGAATCGATCGATATTCGAATATCTAAAGTTATTCTTAATTACTGGAGATACGAGTCTTTTTTTTTTTCTCTCTTTTTTATTGTTGCTGAGTATTTTTTATTTTTGTCCAAATATGTTTTAAACGGTGCACCGTTGCTATGGTCGTCGATGAGGATGGGATTTCAAAGGAACTAATTTCATAAAAATATTTTTTAAAGGTTAAAAAAATGTATTATTAATTATTTAACCATAAGTTTTCCAGATGATATTTCAAAATGGATAATCGTACGTTATTTCCTTACTTCCACATGTATTCAACATCTTCAAATGTATCGTTAAAAATGGCGATGGAGATATTACTTATTATTGGATTCAATCAGCCAACAAAGGGGTATATGTACACTTGATTTTACATTTCTTTTACCAATCATTCTACAAGAGATTTTGTTTCGTTTAGAAATCGTTTTCGATTTCTTTTGCTGGTGCCTCTTCCTCATTTTCTTTTTCCTCTTTTTCTGTTTCCTCTTTTTCTTTTTCCTCATTTTCTTTTTCCTCTTTTTCTTTTTCCTCATTTTCTTTTTCCTCTTTTTCTTTTTCCTCATTTTCTTTTTCCTCATTTTCCTTTTCCTCTTTTTCTTTTACCTGTTTTTCTTCCTCCTTCGATTCTAGATTCAGTCTTGCCTTCTCATCTTCTTGCAGTTCTTCCTCAGAGTCTCGCAGTTCCTCCCAAGCGAACTCCTGGGGCTGTATTTCACGCACCACCTATTAAATTTGACGCAGCTATTCGTACTGAGGTCACATTTTTATTCGGAATTAATGAAAGTGCAATAAAACAGAAAGGTACCTCGTCTTCCTTGGGCGGCTCCTCCGCGGTCTCCACATTTTCCGGGGCCTTAGTTATCTCGGCTGTTTGAACTTCTAACCTCTCCTCTTCTTCCCCCAATACCTAAAATATTGCGCACAATCCTAGAGTCGGAATTTTTATGCGGTTTATTTATCACGATAACAATAACATTAGAAATACCTCCATTTCGGATTGCCAAATGATTTCTTCAGATACTGAAAAATCAAAATGAATTTCACGTGTAAATGTTAATACTCTAAAGGGTAGGCCGCAAAAGGCCAAATGCGCGAATATATTTTTTATTAATCGGCTTACCGCTAATCCCTTCCACCTCTTCCAGTTCTTCCACCTCTTCCTCCTCCACCGGTGTTTCCCACAACCGCTCAATTTTTTTGTCTGGAACGATCGCAAAATAATTGATAAGTGCATTTCGCATTGTCCAATAAGTCTGTGAGTGGTGGACGAAGTAAACGCACTGGCAATGGTGCAAAGCAGCTGGTACCACGATTCGAGTCCGAATTCATCCCAGAAGAAAGATTCGAATGTAACGGGTTTGCCATCCGGAGCGTGCAGCATCGGACCCATGATGAAGACTTTGTCACCCAGCGATTCGCTGCCTCTGTAAGTGTCTCGGTACCCGAGGAATCTGCTCGTAGGTATCTGCGGTCGAGAAAGCGAACCTTTCAGCGGTATAAAACCTTTTTCTCATTCTCGTAAAGCGCCGACGGATTTACCCTCAGAGGGTTGTCTGGCCTGGTCAGCCGCCTTCTCCACTTGTAGCCCTTCGGCACAAAGACATACTCGAATTTGTCCAAGTCAGCATTTTCCAGTTTTCCCGTCTTTGTTTCCGCCACAATTACAACCTTCTGGATGCATTTCGGATTCTCGAAGTTTTCTACCGCCAGGAATCTTCCCGTTCCGCAGCATTTGTACTCCGGCAAATTTTCCGCGTCCGTCATTGCCTCCTCGATCGTGTCACACTTGCTCTTGAGAAGGCAATTAATCACCTTGAGACTCAATTCTCTGTTCTCTGCAACATAAAAGCTATAATCCAGCAGCGATTGATGGAAATTGAGAATTGCTTGCGAGAATTTCGATGTTTTGCCGCGTTCCTTTAGCGCAGCAAGTTGACCCGGGATACGCAAAGCGGCGACATCAGTCACCCGCGTTCATTTTACCCGCTCTGAAAGTGTAAGCGTCGCTGTCTTCTGGCGCAAATCCTTCGACTACGAAGACTTCATCATCCGTCTCGGTGAGGACGTCTTTTCTTATTTGAATCATGATCTTCGGCACCACCCAGTCCGGATCGTACTCAAGCTGAGGAGTGAATTTTAGTTAATTTAAGGTACTCGAAGGAGCGGGACCTGACTTTTCCCGCGTAAGATATCCTCTCGTGTAGTACCTCTCTTAGGATATCCCCGCCGAGGCCTCGCGCTCTGTCTTCCACGGCTTTGCTGGCACTGAGGAGGCTCGCGAAGTGGTTTAAATCTGCCATCTCGATGCCTTTTTCGAAAACGTAGGTGTAGTTACCCATTTTTGCATTGTTCGTTTCGTTAACGAATTTGACCTCTGACGAGCCTTCGGGTAGGCTCTCCTTCGGCAAAGGAATCAAGAAACCAATCGGAAAGCCTTGCAAGGAAAAGAGGCAGAAGCACTGAGCAGTCTGTTGTTACAGGAGTTGTCACTGTCGAAAATATTTTTTTTCCAATTTTCACCTCTTGGGTGTATGCCTTTTTGCGGTTTTATCAAGTAAGCGTATTGTTCTTTTCCCAGTGGGTCTTTCGTGGCGAAGAAGGTTACAATCCTCATGTCCGGCTTCAACATCTTCCTTGGTATTTTCCTCAGTTGTCCGTGTTGCGGCCATTTGTATATTATATTACCCTCTGAAACAGTTAAACAATTTAAGGCGGTCGGATCATTGCGCTGCAGTTATCGCGCATTAGCTTACGCCACCCGCTTACCTGTGTCCACTTCGAAAAAATTTCTGAAATCCTCCCCGTCCCACTCATCATAGCGACTTCCGATTATGTCGCTCTCTCGTATCCTTTGCCCTTGTGAGGAGTCTCCTCTTTCCGTGTATTCAGGGCTGAGTTTGTTCGTCATCCATTTGTCTCGTTTGGCTCGTCTGTATGCTTGCTGCAAAGGAGACCCCCCCCCCGTGGGATTTATGTCTTAAAACGATTTTCCGCCTACAGCCCTCGTCGAAGACCTACTTGGATTATGCAAGCTGCGCGCGTGGCCTCTTCGTATGTTATACCAATGGATTCCAAATAGTTTTCTATTTGCATGGCCCTCTTCATTTCTCTTTCCTCCTTCATCATCTTTTTTTTCATAAGGTACGAGCGAAGCTTTTTGCGGACCACGTACCCTCTCCACGCGGCCTTTAGTAAACGGAGACGGCGTCGACACGAGAAGAAACAGAGCATTGTGATATTACATTACAAATGCGTCAAGTACAATGGTCAAAGCTTAAGATTCATCTGCAGGAAGAGGCAAAGCGTAGCGTTTCCGAAAATTTTGAGATTTGACGTGAAATTCAATGCAAATAAACGCTATCAAAAAGGTGAAAGAAATTTAAAACGAAAATTAAAAATCCATTGACTTAGTCCATCAGCCTCCCGAACACCATCACATTATTCCTGTTGGGTTTCAGGTAACGCGGCCGACTTGATCACTCCAAGGGGAAACCATAGCAAAAATCACCGTGTTCCGCCCCGAAAAAAAAACAGAAAGACAGATACCTGTATAATGGACGCGTACTCATCGACTTCCTTTCGCGTGACGTTCTTCGCCCTGCATATATTCTCGTAGAAGTAAGCATTCCGGAAAATGTCGCTTATGATTAAGCTGGAATCTGGAAATTGACAGTAAACGAGTTTTTGCGAGGAAATCCCACATTGTCTCCCGGGTCTCGGAGACGAAAGCCCGAATTCACCCACCTCGGGCTTTCTCCCGTATATCCAGCATGGTTTCCAGGTATTCGGCGACGAAAGTGTATATGCATTCCGGCTGGTGGCGGAGCACTTCCCGAACGATGTCGCTCGACAGTTCCTTCAGTCCTTCCGGCACTGGAAAAATCCTTTTGGCATCGTGGTTCTGCAGCAAAACATTCATTTTTCTTCCGATTTAATCACCATAAAAGCTTGTTTTGAAAAACGTAGTTCGTCCGCTGCAGCAGAAAGTTTTTGCGAGGGCGCTGATGGAAGCTGCGACCTGGCCGAAGTTCCGGGGACGTTATCGCTATTTATCCATACAACCGACTGCATTTAGGTTTCCCATTCAAAATTTTTTTTCCCATTCGGGAGAGTGTGTTTTGCTCTGGTTCAGGCTTCAGGTTTTCCTTTTTTTCAAAAAAAAAAAAAAAAAAAAATACAAGTCCTTTGTTCAAACATTGTAAAATCATTTATACAAGATTGCCTTGCAAATATGTTTTTAGAATCTTTCTTATCAAACCAAAGAGTTTTTAGATGGAGGAAGAAGAGAAAATAGTAAAGTTTTCTGGGCTCCATAATGTAAACGGTGACGAAATCAGGATTTTGCGAGAATTTTCGACTCTTAGCTCGGCATCACTTCAGGTTGTGTGCACTGCGCAAGACGGATTCGCTCCTGTCCCGTATCTTTGGATTTTTTCGGTCGTTCTTTTGTGAAAAAAGAAAATTTTTTGAATGAAGACATCTTCGTGCGAAGTCATCCTTTGGGACAAGGGTGAGACATTAATTTGTCGTAGGCACCCTTGGACACGGTCGAAATAAGGTCATTAAAAAGCGCTTAAGCTCAGGATGATGATGTTTATTTTGAATCGTCCCTTTGGGAGCGGGCACACTCTGCAGTGGCGTAGTCCCTCCTCCCGGGGGGGGGGGGAGGGCAACGTTCTGGCGTTTTGCGCGTCAATATCCCAAACGATCGAAAAATCTCTGTCGTTTTGGCTTCCGGTCCCCGAAGCAACTGCATCTCTCTCCGCTTCGCGTGCCAGCGGCTTCGGAATCCACGGAAGAAGAAACTCCGAATGGCATAGCTGCTCTCCGTCAAGATTCATTTGCTTAACCGCAAAAGCAACAGCGGAAGATATTTGCACAGAATAAATCTGTCGCTTTACCAAATAGTTTACAATTCGTTCTTTTGCGCTTCCTCTGGCTTTGCAGTGGCGTAAGTTCCGTCTTCGAGGGAGTCGCCAAAGGTTCCGTCGTTGTAAGCGAAATGAAATTGTCATCGCAACCTTTCCGGGTGGGAACCGCTGACAAAAGCAATTCGCTTATAGGATCTGCTTTTCCTTTGTTGTCTGGATTTCCAGACGCGCCTTTGTTCGCCTACCGGTCGATAAAGTCAGTGCTGCTCGCTGTAATTTATCATTTAATTAATCTGGCACGGTTGCGGATTAAGCCGTTAATTGCGGTCATCCGGAGAGAAATTGAATCTGGAACGACGAATATGGTTGAGCCGCCTTTCTGCGGAATGTTCCTGCCGGGAAAGCATTCGGTTCGATTTTGTTCATCCCACAGTCAAATTTTATCCGAACGTCTTCATTAACTGTGACTGTGGCTGCATTTGCGGCCATCATAACGTGATACTTTCCAGATAGAGAATAGATTAGAGAGGCACCACCCGCTGTCCCTGCTCACTTGAAAACCACAAAATTTTACATTAATGGACCTAAAATGTCGATATAAATTAATAAAATAGTCATAGAAGAGATCATAAAAAAAATTTTATTTTTGGGCGTTAGCCGTCCATAAGTCTTGATTCCGCTTCTTTTTTTTTTTTTTTTTATTGTCACGATTACTTAAAAAGATTGTGGGCATTTTTTTTTTTTATTAGGGAGAACAAGGACCGACGCGGATTAAACCTCAATAAACCAAAAATTAGGAAAAATGGGTCTAAATTTTTCCGAACATTTAAAATCGTCATCCGCCGGGCGGGGGATGCAACGTCGAAGACGAATTTCTCGGGAGGTTATTCGATGACGTCGCCGGAGCGTTGGAAGCTGCTGCCACGCTGTGCCAGCTTGTGCACTTCCGGTGAGTTCTCGCTCTCTGGGCGGAAGGTTAAGCCCAAATTTCGATTGATACGGTCTATTTCCGTCAATTGTTGCGCTTTCCGTTAGACGCTTTCCGATTTTGTTGCATTATCTGCCTTATGTAAGTAACCCTCCGGGTCCTCGGGAGTCATTCCGCGGCACCTCGCCGATCGCCGCCTGAGTGAAAGTTCCTTATTACAATGATCTTCGAAAGGAAATCAGTCATTCAATCAGTCAGCCCATATCTGGGTATAAAGAAAAATGAATAAAAAAAAAAAAAAAAAAAAAAGAAAAGAAAAGAAAACCAAACTGATAAATGAACTTCTTCGTGCCTAAGCTTTACCATCGGCTAATTGTAATCACGATTCTTCCAGTTTGACATCATCAACCACTTTTAATATTTAACTCACGACTTAACCTTCTTCTTCGTCGCAGACGTGTCTTCTCCTTTATGCGGCGACCGTTGCTGGTTCTCGATGGAAATCGAATTTTGTCTTCTTTTCATGCGGTCGATCAAATGACCGCCCAATTTTACCTCTAAAGCAGAGCCGAAGCTTTGATGGCAACCACCCGAACGGAGCCTCCTCGCTAATTAAGCCGAAGATCTTGACGCAACGTGAAAACCTAACCTAACCTGGCACTTACCTTTGTGCCGCGTTTTCATTGTTTGGGTTGCCTTTCCGTACGGCGTCAGGAGCAGCTCCGAGGGTGGCCCCTCGTGATTTTGCGGTGAGGTTTTTTTCCTCGTTTCGCGAAACGGTAATTGTTTGCATTGCTCGGGAAAGGCAGTGCCGGAAGATTGGAGCCTTATCGCAGTTTTTCAGCTTAACTTCCTTGCTGCGACACTGAGTGGCCATAAATTTGCTAATAAAACAGTGCAAGGAGTTTATCAAGTCTCCGTCTCTCCCATTTTTCCTCTTTCTCTATCCATCTCCCGGGCTTCGTTTCTGTCGTCTCTTTCCTTCCCCCGGAGGAGAGCGAGAGATGACGTGACGTTGCAGCGGTTGCATGCAATGGACGATGTCAGCAGAAGACGGCCGAGGATTTTCACGCAGAGACAGAACACTGTGCGAAGAGAGAAGGGAAGCGAGAGAGAGAATAGAGGAAAGCGGTAAGAGAAAGAGAGATGAAAAGAGATTCAAATTTTCCTCTTGTAAACTTTACGTTGCTTACGTAATACTCGTAGCAGACGACCGGTTTTGCTCCAGCACAGAGATCTGTTTCAGTTCATCTAATGCGCACAGCCAAGCAACATTCGAGACTGAATTTTTTTTTCTCTTTCGCCGCCAATTCACCGAAAAGTTTTCGCGGTTTTTTTTTTTTTATTTTTTTCCCGAGACCAAATTTTCGTTTAGGCAGAAAAGAAGAAATATTTCATAGGAATCATTTTATGCCAGAAACAGTAAGTTTATCTTTTCGAAGATTTTTTCTTTTCTCATCTTCTTTCCGAGGAAGTTCCGCCTCATTTTCCGCTGCGGAAAAATCGCCAATAATTTTCGATAAAGTAAAAAACGGATGGGAAAACTCCAGTTTCGTTCTCATTATTTCGACATTTGACGCGATCAGAATGCGAATCCAAGGGAATAATATTAACGACTTATTTTTAGTATAATTAACAAGAAAGAAATGCCATCCGGCGAGCACGGCGAGGACAGAGATGGCAAATTCAAACGTTTTTGGCAACAAATCAAAATTTATGTTTAATTCACAATGATTGAACTCGCCTAAAATGGTCATTTAATTAATGGGGACTCCGATTGCTGTGATTTGATCACGAAGGGGATGAACGTGACGTCAGCACTGTTAAGGTCGAACGGTTTCCTGAACCTACTTCGTAAAAAAAATGGCCGACCGACAATTCGAAATCGAAACGGTTTTCTCTTATTTCGCGACTATTTCTCTGAAATTGAGATCAACGATTAGCAATAAAAGTGCAAGTAAAGTAGCAAGTAAAGTGAATATCCACCTGCGGGATTGGGGCTGCAAATCGCGGGAAAAACCGTCCGATAAGAGGAAAGTTCACAATCCGATTGATAGACGTAATCTACGCAATCATTTATTTTATGCCATGTTTCATAAATCCGTTAATGACCGACCGCGTTCGCTTTAATGAGCTGACTCGATGGTAAATGAAGGCAAAGGCGAAGCTGAACGAAATGGAACATTATCGAAAGCGTTGCTCCACGCGGGTCAATCGAACGCCTCTTTGCTGTACTCCAGAGCTACGGGATTTTTTTCCCGTATAAAAGCAAAAACTTTCGGTTTGGAAATCACCCAGAACGGGCATTTCCGCGGACGGAAGTTGATGTCTTTGCAACGTAAATCTTGAAAGGTAAACGGCGAACGAAAAAAAAATGCGAGCCAACGTCCGAGGGTAACACGCCAAAATCCGAGATTGGAAGTTCATGAACCTTGCCATGAAGTCCAATTGAATGTATTTGACTTCAATTTTTTCTGCCAAATCAAGACCATTATTTTATTGTCAGTTTTATAAATGTCTAGAGGAGGGAACAAGATTGAAGCGGCAGGATAAGTATGCTTATTTACAATCGCATATAAATAATTAGACTAATTAATCACAAATTATAAACATATTTTGATTGCCGTTCGTCTTTAATGGCATCCTCTTTAATATGGGACATCTCAGAAAGCCGTTAAAAAGCGCCATTTTCGGTGTAACGACCGATCTCGTTAAAGTTGGATTTTTGAAACGGCGTCGCCTCTCCTCCAGCAGCTTCGGTCGCAAAACTGTGCCTACGTGCCACGCACCCGGCATCGGCATCATTTTCGGCTTCGCTCCTCTCCATCCTGCGAAACTGCCATTACCTAGACGGGAAGGAGAGCTGCTCATCTTGCAAATTTACGTAACGCGTCGTGACCTCATTCTTATCAGCGCGCTTTCTTCCCAGATACACTAACGAAGCACGTGCAGGGAAATGTTGCGCTCCTTCCGCGGTCCCGGCTTCACCTTTTTGGCGTCTGACGGGGAGCGTTCTGCTTCCCCGACGCTCGCGAGCAGAAGCCACTGGGCAAAAGAGCTAATTGGTTTGACGTAACCGGTGTTGCAGCAGATAGGAATGCGTCTCCGGACTCTGATCTTCAGAGAGACTCAACTCAATGTGCAATGATTCCTCTGCAGTCAAAGTGACCAGAGGTCGAGGATGTCTTGCGTAGGACAGCTTGATAATAATTAAAAAGTAAGATCGAGCCCTGCTCTTATGAACGATAATAAATGTAGATGATTTTTTTTTTATTTTAATTTGCATTAAATTTAAATTAGTGATTTATAGGTTGGTTTAGTTTACTCGCGAGAAAAGGTGTGAAGGGAATAAATTAGCTGCTTGTTTAACGAGTTTTCCCGCCTTGCGAGCGATCCCGAGATCTTTTCATGTATTCGCAGCGGAAAATTCGGCGGAAGGTGAAGGCAGCAGGGATTGATGCTAGTGCCTTATACGGGCTTGGTTAGCTTATGGTTTGGAAAATCCATTCCATTACACTTATGTGAGATTCCATCCTTGCTGTATTGTTATCTTGACTAACGGCAGCAGTGTCGTTGAACTCTTCAGCTAAGCACTACTCTTATTTTTAGGAAACAAAATTTGGTCGAACATAAAAATTTTTTACTTGTTACATTTAAATCTAAGAATCACATCAGTTGTATATTTTTTTTTTATAATAAAATAATAAGCAAAGTCCAAGATTTGACATCTAATAAGTCCATATGCAATTTTTTTTGCTAGACTCTCCGATTGTTATTGTTTGTTTATGTGCATGAAAATCACGGGAGTAAACGTTGACCGGTTTACATTACGCCAGGCGAACTATTCATATAATTTACATTCGGGAGGAAAATCTATGGTAAAATGTTTTTTTTTCTAAACTAAATTTTCTTTTTCGGTAAATAGGGAAGCGTATCCTTTTAGATTCACCTGTGAAAAGAATTAATATTGTATGGACTTTGTTAAATGTCATCAACTTTTTTGTTCGTCGTAATTGTTAAATGTCAGAAGAGAATGTCAGCGACGTACGGTCTCTGGCCATACTTTATTAAAGGAATAGCTTCCTTCTGCAGCAATAACGGACATTCCTTCTGCTTTTTTCGGGAATGGAGCCCATCGAAAGGTTCCTGAGGCATTTAATAACAATGAGTAAACCGGTCGATGGCGATGGAGGACAACAGCCGATGGGAAGGATTTCCAGTGGAAATCCACCGAGCCGACCGTAAGGAAACCCTGACATGACAAGTTCCTCCAGCTTAGGATGCAACCGAAATGTTGAGCGCCTCGGCTGTCGCCGATCCTTGGTTCTCAGCCGGTGACTTGTTTGAGCGCATTTCCATGATTATCTGATGAAAACATTGGAAAATTCTAATTTTTTGATTTATGTGAAAAGCGTTCGCGTATTTCTGCCAAAATTCCACCTACCTGCTTGCTGAATGTTGAACTGGGGGCATTTTCAGGCGTCAACTCTCCTTTTGTCATCGGCTCTTTATTCATCGGAAAGAAGGAAGGAAGATTAATTGCTTTCCATATCGTTAATTTCTTTTTCTCATTTTTTTTTTCCTTTGAAAAAAAAAACTTTTTTTTTTGAGTTGCATCAATTTACTCGCGAAAAACGTGTTCCCGCAAGTTTTCCGCGTTTCCCGGTCGAAGTTTTCCCGGCAAAGCCCGATCTTAATATATTTCCCCATAAAGGACATTGCCCGCTTCATCGGAGAGACCCGCTGTCGAAAAATTTTGCACGCGGGGGGGGTAACACTTTTATACAAGAATCAGAGGTCTTTCTGTTTGTGTATCGGACCAACATTTTGATGTCTCGTCGATGATTTTTCGTGTTGACTTAGACATTTTTACGACGTGGATTGTCAACAGTCGCAGTCACTGCGTCGCGAAACCGCGATTCAATCACTGAAAACGCCTGTCGTATGTCTGGGCGTATATAATGTGCCTTCTTTTCGGATAGAGGAAATTCGATTTTTTTTTTTTTTACTTCAAAGGCTGAACTGCGAATTAATACACCATGGACGGTCATATCAGCTCCCTTTTTGGCTCCGACTTGCATAGTGCAACACTGATGCATATTTCTTCGTTTGACTTTGAACGTAGCTTAAGATCTAAAATCAGTTTTTGTAAACGGGAAAACGGATTTTCCCATCATTCTCTAAGGGTCTTACGAAGGCTTACATATAATAGAATCTCGGTTGTAACATCAAAGCATCGTCTCTTTTAACCGGTTTTGAATATGTTCACCAATATATTTAACTGACAACCAGATTCGATTAAAATATTTATAATGGTCATAAATAATAGATATATTCTCAAATAATGATGCCGATATTGTTTTGCGGTACCGAGGAAACGTCGCTCTGAATCGCATCTTGCTATAATGATATTTGGACGCAGAGCATTTTCGAATTTTACTATTATTTCAATATGAGAAATAGGAAACGGTATCTCAAAATAATAATGGGTCAGTTCATTTTAATATTTACAAGTTATTAAATTCGAAGAGAATGAAAGGATTGGAAAGAATGGTAGGGAATCAATCAAATGAGAAGATTTGCTTTCATCTTTAGTGTACCACCGATTGCGCTTCTTATCTACTGATTCTAGACATGAATAAATATTTGGGTTTACATGACAGTTTCTTGATTAAGTGGATAACCAAATCTTTTGGCATCCCAACTGTGCTTTTGTGTGCACATTATTCACCGTAATTCTATTGCTTCTTAGGCGGCACGTCGTATTTTAAAAGCTTCGTTTTGTTGTAATTATCCGACGACGTATTAGGTTTCGCCCCGATTTGGGAGGACTTGGCTGACGGAGATTAGTAGCATCCGTGCCCGAGGCATGTTCACCCATCGTTATCTCCGAGTAAGAGATCTTAACATTTTCATTAGCTTCAGATCGGACGAAACGAAAATATCCTCGCAAAACGTAATTAACACAGTTTGCATGTTGGATGCTAACAGTTTTCCGATTATGATGAGATGTGATCACGCCCAGAATCTAATTTTAGGATAAAGATACTTATAACGGCGAAAAAGAAATGATTTAAACTATTTTTTGGTCAGGTTCATACTATGAAAACGAGATAGAAAATTAGGCGAGGCCCATAATGATTTTATATAAAATAGGCATTTCTAGGAGCGGCATATAATGAAAAATTGCGCTCCTCATTGTTTTGAATTCCTTTTTCAGTAACAGTGAAGGATATTGGAAGTGTGCATATCATTTCGAAAAATGATAATTGCTCAAAGCATTACGGTAAAGAAGGCATTTCTTGTTTCAATACCCGAAAGTTCACTTCTAATGACAGAAAAAAAACAAAACGTGAAAAATTTGGTGTCACCAGATAAAAGTTTTCCGGCCCCGATGATGTTTGCGAGGACAACTGAATGACTGATTGGTTTTCGTAACGATGGAAACGTCTTTCCTATTCATTTAAGTACTTCAACCAAGCTCGACACAAATGGTGTAGATAATGCGCAATGTTGTGAACTTTTTCAAATCTTTTATGGAAATTCATAAGCAAATAAAGAAGTAATTTACAATTGGAGTCAGATAATAAAGTCAGTGCCTTGCCGTGCAGTGATAATGGAGATGCGCTACCGCAGATTGGTATAAGGTTCGGCGATACTTAGACAACAAATTCTAAGCTTTTACCAAGGCGCTTTTAATGCCAGTCTGAAACTTAAAAAGAATTAAGTTTCTTCTGCTGACTGATTTATGCGTCAAATGACTGTGTCGGACAACTTTAATGTCGTGTTTCTTGTCATGTACGAAACGCGTATGCGCCACTGCAAAAGCACATTCTAATCAATGCATCATCGGTCACGGGCTTCTGGTTTTGTGACGTCATTTCTACAAACGCAACTTCCTGCCTAGCTTAGCATAAAAGTGGGAACTGCCCAGAATTAGATAAAAATCAGAATATGAGATTTTGATTTGGCGCAAAGGATGAGCCAAAAGTTTGGCATCAGAATTGACGTCCAAGGATCGCTTTCCCGGAGGCAAGTTAACTTGAGCGACAGCTTTTCCGACCTTCGGAGTTATTTCCGGTAAATTTCGTCAGGAGAAACATGCGATACCGCCTTGAGAGTGCACCTTATACGGTTTGTCGACTTTCAGCGTTTTCAGCAGTTGCTCTAGAGCCGGAACTGCTTTCTTTTTTGCAAAAATAGCAATTTTGCTTTCGTGAACGGTATTTTAATTTAATCAACATTTCCACGAGAGCATGAAGTGAAAGAGCCGTGAAGAATTAAGGTTAGGGGCATATTTTTGGAATTCGTCATACTCCCAAGTCTTTGTCGTCGCTTGATTTAAAGCTTCTTGGTCTTTGGCACCTTTGGATCTCGCAGCAGACGAATCTTCCACGCTGTCGCCGGCAGCAGAGGATAATCTGCTGTTTTCCCGTTTAGTTTTTGTTCTTCGGCTTTCGGTTTATGTGCACGAACGGCAAGCGATCGCCGCTTCGTAAAAATTTTGAATTCCGTCGTCCTGTCACTCCGGGATCTGAGGAACCTCCATGGTAGACGAACTTTGTCGATATTTACAGAGAAGGGGAAGAGTTGAAGATCAAGTGTCACATATCAATCATAATTTGTGACTTTGATTGATATGTGATGTGATTAGGACACTTAGGATGAATTAAGCAGTTATTGTCTCTCTAACGATGTTAATGCTTAAGAGAGGAGCATGTTGGCGGTCATTTGTTGACACAAACGGAGTGGCGCTTTCGCTGAGGATTGGGGCCCGAACATCGCTGACAATTTGTCCGGCGACCGAAACCTCACCCATTCTCGTTTCTCTTTCAGATGTGATCAAAAGCAAGGTTCAAGATTCGTTCGTCAACGATCACTGCCATACTCGCAACAATCATTGCCACATAGAAATATGCTTTAATGAAAAAATTAGTTTAGTTTGTAAATTGCTGGAAAGGAGCAGGATGAAAGTGGTGCCGAGAAATTTACTGCCATTATTGCTAATTTTGTTTAGCGCATCACTTCTGGCACTGGGAAAGCGACAGAGAAGTCATCGACATCACAGAGGCATTCGGGACGGAGAGAATTCGCTGCAGTCGATTCCTGTCGGAGGGTAAGTTTTAAGTCAATGGCCATTTCGATAAGCGAAAAGTGTGTGTAACAATTAGAACAAAAAACTTGAATAATATTCATATTATTCTCCTGGGCTGAAAAGGAATGGGGGGAAGAGCGGCTTTTCTCTAATGGAATCGGCGTCATTCCCGTCAGAAAAATTATGCTCATCACATCTTATTCTTTTCACATTCGGACAATTCATCAAGATACAGGGGTTGAAATAAAGAAACATATTTCATCCCTCCGTATCTCACTCCGCTAGTTTCCGTTCATTGTTGAAGCTTCAATAAAGGTAAAAGTTTCCTTTTTTGAAATCCCGGCACCGGAAAACTTTTGTTTACTACCCCCTCCCCCAGTTCTGCCACCATTAACCATTAGCATGCACTTTTTTTAAAATATTCCTTTTTTTTTCGTTTTCTTGAGTAAATATTATTATCTGATGTTTATGAGTTATTATTTCCCAAGGCGTGAATATTGATAACGTCTATTTCCCATTAATATATTAGACGGAAGATACAACCCTCGTACAGATTTTTTCCTAATGATTGCCGGGGATTTTACTCTAAGATTATTATTAACAAAATCTGGTGTTCCATATTGAGTCAAGTTTTCCTTTTTTCACATTATCCCCATTATTTTCGACCGGAAAGCGACGAGCAACCCGCTTGCGGTTGCTGTTCACCGGTGTGCACGTCAAATTAGGGAGTGGGCAAGTCATGCCGGGCACGAAAAGATATTAATGAACGTGAAAATTACATAAGAAAAGAAAATTTTTATTGTTAATCACCATAATTTTATGTAAAAGGCCATTTGCGAGCAATTATCGCTCGTAATTTTGGCAGGATCGGCCTTCGTTTGAGAGAAAATTTTCTTTTAGGTAATTTCCTAGCGCTTTTTCGAGGCGGTAATATGTGGGATCGGTCCCCGGAACGCTTCACGGCTTTGTTTTTCGAGGGTTTTGGTGCATTTTCCACAAGATGAATTGAAAGAGGGATTTGTCATCGCCGGGACACTCCTTCGGACATGTGAAAAGCAACCGGGCCATAAATCACGAATGGGCAGAGAATAGCAAAACTGTGAAACCCAAAGCAATCCCAACAACTCCTACAATTTCTGTTTTGTTTTCCATTATCGCGGCCATCATCGCCATCGGTGAAATGAATTAGGTGTTGCATATGTTACAGATGGGTGACCTCTTGTTTCTCGCCTCTTCCCTTGTTTATTTCTTTTTTTCCCGCTTATTCATTGGGAAACGTCTGCGCGCAGAAGTGGAATCGTTCGCTCGCAGGTTCGCATATGCCGAAAGCAAACCGACTCAGACCCCGGCCACGTCTCATTTTAGGTAATACATACTAATATTACAAGTGTAAAAGTAGTTATTGCCACTTAATCGGTAATCAACAAGTTCTTCGGCTGTTTCAATTCCGATTATAAGACCTGATCGGCTGAAAACTGAAAAAATTATTCAAATTACATGGACCCGGGAGATTTATAGATGACGCGATATGTTCATTGTTTATTTACTTCATTGTTCGTACCTGTGCCCGATGACAGTAACCTTTTTTTTTTTTCTTGTTTAATGATTAATCAGTTTTATTAATTTAATAAATGAATTGTGTCCGGGGCATTGTGCGGCTTTGCCTCGTGCCGAAGATTGATCCTTCATTCTGGTTCTCCAAGGAGCAGGAGTCCACCCTGAAAATTAGTTTTCGGGTAAATCCGTGAACTTCGCTTGCAGTTTTCGCGATTTTTCAAAGAATGACATGAAAGCGGACGAGGATTGAAGGTTCGGCGCCTGAGTGCGACATCCCTTGATGTTGCTCCTAGACATGTTATGGTAAAATAGGAATCGGACTCCGCTAGATGCGGGATACTATAAAGAACACGGAGAGGGTCAACCGAAGGGTCAACAAGTCCTTTCAACACAATAATTCACCTAATAAGAGTGTAAATATTCATTTTAAATAATTTCACTCCCATTATGCGTCGGATGCTTTCCGAACAAGGTTAGATCTTCTCCGCTTGCCGCCCTTTTTGAGGAATTCTTTTAAATTTCACGTTTAAGGCTCTAAAATTAATATGGGGACGTTTGCCTGATTTCAGTGCGATTGCATGCTAATGCACTGGTGTTTTATATGTTTATACCTAAATTCCTGCTTATAATCGAGTTATAAAATCAGTTTATATACAGAACTTAATCCGATATGAGACCATTATTTTCAACTCTTTTATTGCTATTTTGCTAAAGCTCAAATTTGCAATGAGGGGCGTTTATCTCGCATTAAATACAACAAATTTTGAATTTTGAAACATGAAAGTCATACAATTAGTTGCTTTGTGTTGGGTTTGATTTATTACGGATTAAATTTCATTTGGAGTGAAATATTCATAATTAACAGAATCAGCTTCTGTGTGGTCCATGCCCTTAAATCTGCCATTTATTAATAAATTTTGTTTTCTTTTTCTTGTTGAGAAAATTTACAAATGATTGCAACTATTTCACGGTTACGTAGACGGTTATAAAATGCATTTCACAAAATTTATTCCGACTGCTACTCAAGGCAATCTTAAATTGTTTGCTTTTCTTTGATGAATTTACGTTCAATTGTCAAAATAGTATTTTGTATTTATGTCAAGAATATATTGAACATAATTGAATCTAATAAACCCTTAAGATTGTAATTAGAAATTATCAAACCCCATCTGAGTTTTCAATTGAATTTTATGTATTTAGAAGCTACTATAAATGTCGCCGTTTAAAAGTCGACGACAGGAGCAAAAAGGGTTGAAGGGGTGCTATTATTGAATGAAAAATAATCGACTTGTCAGAAATTCAGACCGCATCTTCTAATGGAATTACATGGAGATTACAATGACACTTGTCGGGTGACTCACGGATTCAAGCAAACGGCTGATGTATTTATACACTCGATGACGATGAAGGGCAGAAAAACGCGGAGGCAGTGGCAACCGTTTGTACCGTGATCCCATTGTCGGTGCTCTTTGCATTTATTTGGTGTTGCCTCTTAACCTTTTCATCCCCGAGCCATAAATGAAGATTCTTTAATCCGCCCGAAAATATGACTTTATTATTTTTTTTGAACAAGGATGTGTGTTGTTTGCTGTACTAAGATTTGTCAAGGCTGCGATCCATAATGTATTTGTTGGTTTTCTAAGTTTTCACCAAAATATCATATCTGATCGATCATTATTCTGATTGGGCCTTCGATTTGTACTTACTTGGATTGCAAGCCTGAAAATCTGTCTGTATAAGAACAGTTTTGTAATTGATACATAGCGAACCAAAGAAAATTTAATCCGTTCATCCGTTAATAAAGTTCAGAACTGAGGAGATAGCATGTAGTGATGGCCAAAAGATGCTTTCGGTTCTTTAAGAAAATTGCCTTACACGATGCAAAGTGGAAATTTTCATTGATACTAAAAGTATTATAAAGGGATAATTATGTTATAGGTGTGCATTAAATGGTATTGGCATTGGATTTATGTAGTAGATAACTGTGGATACATTGATGAGGAGCATGGCTTGACAAGACAATGGTTTGAACTTGTGACCCCCGAAGAACACCTTTTTAAACTGTTACAGATGAATAGTACAGATAAATGCCTTCGATGCATGCACACATTGTCCTCTTCGATTGGATTATCTTCTGCGCAATGTTTGTCTCTGTTCTGTCTTTTCATGTAGTTCGAAGTTTTCTAAATATTTGTAAACTTTGCCCTTCCAGCTCCTTTTTGCTTTCTCTTTAAATTTCGGTTAGATGTGATGCATACTTGGAAGTTCTACTCCTTTTCAGATGGTGCCCACAGAAACATTGTCCATATCTATCTTCTTGCATAATTTAAATGAATTCATGTTGAAACAGATCTGTTATTATATTAATTTGTATGTTATCTGAATATACAATATTCTTGCTGGATTCGCTTTCGTTTAACCACTCTTAATTTATTATCGAATCGATTGACTAAATGTTCTGGGTTCATTCCCGGTCATTTTCAAAGCTCTTCAATCGTTATGGCGAAATTTTGATTATTCTCGCAAAATGTAAAGTGCAGTTAATTAGTGTCTATTCCCAGTTCTTGTAAATCGTGTGTATTTTGTAAGTGGCCATCTGACCTTACGCAATAAATTCCTCGTTCAACTTAATTTAAGGAAGAATTAAGAGGATAGAAATGTATATTTTAATTTTAGAACAGCCTTCAGCGTCAATTTGTAACTTGAGATAGATGAAATAAGAATACATGAAGAAGAAATAGAAGAGTGAGATCTATAGCTACAGTTAGCAAGCCGAATTGGATGCTATGGCTCGGATTTATGAAGTGGACACTTCTATTTGCATTTGTTAATTGAGAGAATGGCGTCAAGCCAATCGAATTAAAATACCAAATCAGAGTAATTGGCATCGGATATCTTTTAAATTACACTTCTCCATTTTTTTTTCTGAACATCCATTTAGTATTTTTGTGTCCCTAACTTGAATTCGGTGGTACCGACATTTCGAAGCCGATACTCAATATGTTCGGAACTTGTTACAAAGGTACATTACCCAGAACACGAGAATGCACGACAGGATCTAACAAAACAGATGACATGGAGGGTAATCAGATGAAAAGAACCTCCTGAACAATTATCTAAGCTGAAGATGTTCAACTACCGGCTGAAAATATCACTCTCTAATGGTCCACTTATTTTGAAAGACAAACTGATAGTTTTTTAGTGGCTCCGTTATATTGTAAAATGTGGGAATTGTTGCGGTCCTCAAAGAATTTTTATCGAGTTATTTTAGCTCCATCCCAATGGACTTCGTGTTGCGTCAAACAAGGTGGCCTATCGATTATTATCAAAGGAATAAAGATATTATACAGAATGGTTAATGACAGTGTCTTTAACTAGAAATGATAGTTTGAGGCTTAAGCCAAAGATCATTATAACTATAATGTGTGGAAAAGAGATTGAAGGGGCTGATCTTCCCGTTAATATAGAAGAAATATATTTAGAGATATATTGAGTTATATTTGACACGAATCATCTATTTGTCCGAAATTAAGTAAAAACTCAAACAAAACCCTGATCTTTCCCCATTTCGGTGTAACAGATTTTGAATTTCCATTTTCAGTCAGACTTCTTGTCAAAGAAAAGCTTGAGGCAGATTTACAAGTCACGTATCGTAATGTTATTTATTTTTTAGGGAATAAGATTAATTTTTGCTATAAAATTTTAAAAAATCTTAGACGTGCAATATTTCCAGATTACAGGTCTATTAATTCATCCAGGGTTAAAATTGAGACATTTTAACTATAAATCGTATGCTGAGGCAATGCCATAAGTTTCAGGTTTCATCTTGAGAAAGCTTCATGCAGGACCATTTTCTTGTGCAGAGGAAATTTTGAATTTTTCGTAATTGGTCTAAATCGTGTACACATCTCTTTTTAGGTTTGCGCGGAAATTTTCGACAAAAGTAGCTCAATTTTTTTAATTAATTTATCAGTTTTAATAAAATAATTATATAACAAGTTGTTGTAAGTCATTTAAGTACGTGCGAAATTTTATTCGAAAAGAACTCGAATAAGTTGTTCCTTATGCGGCACGAGGAAAACCATTAACGCGAGAGGGAATGTTTAATTGATTTAATAGTGAGGTAGGAATCTAAAATCCCAGACGGATCTGCGATCTCTTCTGGGTCAGTATTTTCCAAAAAAATGTTGATATAACAGGTTAATAGGTTAGGCGAGCATCCATGGTGGATTCCTTCAAGCCGGTTCGTCGTTGCAACGTCCGGGTTGGATTATTCCAATCGTCTGACCATAAATTCACCGCCTTTTTCGATTAGAGGTCCATTCGATTATGCAACCCGGGGAAAGGAAAAAGATGAGGGCGGAATGACAGACTCGGTTCGTATTTCCCTCCGAGTAACACGAAGACAGTCGCCCGTGATTAAGACTGCAACAACGAACAGAACTCTCTTCACCAGTCGCCAAGAGCATCGGCCATAATTATCGGATAGTAGAAATATTATTTTACTATCTTGATAGGACTTCACATATTTTTCTCTGTTTTCTTCTGTCATACAAATGTCAAAATGATTGACCTCCAGTCAGCATTAAAAGAAGGAATGCAGGCCCTGAAAGAAGTGAAAGAATCTGTCTAGCTCCGCAGCAGCCGAATTCTGTCCCTCTTCTTCTTAACTTATCTCTTACGAGTTTTGATTCTTCGGGTGAGGGAGCGGCGCCCGAATTTGAGCGTTTATACTTATTGGATATCTCTTGATTTGCCGAAGAATACCTAGGTACCTGCTGATGCTCCTGACTCCAAACCTTCACTGTTTCGCTTTCAAATAAGCTTCCGCGGTCTGATACGGAACCAACCGGCCACGGTGCGAGAGATTCGGAGTCGTTGACGTAAAATGTGTCACGAGACAACAAATGGTTTACCTATTAATGGAAATATAGTGTACTAGATGAATTGACGGGAAGAATTAGGCTTCCATGACTGAAAACATGAATCGAAACATCCGAACCCGAGGTTCCAGCACTTCTACAACCATGTCGAAAGTAATCGTCACTTCCGTATTAAAGAGAGTCCTCTGATGCCACTTTTGCCTTCTCCCACGGATTGAAGATACGTGTCCGATTTCGGACACTCGAAGCTAGATTTTTCGTGCGAGACTCTTCAAAGCATCATGTCAGCCGCGGGTGCTTCTTTTACTTCCGATCGTTTTTTCGTGACTGAATCGCCAAATTCCTAAACGATCCGTTTCTTCGATATTAGACGTCCGTACGTGTGAGGTAATGAATATTGGTGAAACAAAAGGGAATTTTGAATGTACTCCGAATCACGCATGAATTCGAAATATTATTCTTTGCCATTCTGCTGCTCCTATTTCCCTTGTTATGACTACGAATCTTAATTCGAATTCATTTCTCCTCGACGGTCCTTAGAATCGACGGACTCGGTTAATAGATTTAAACTTGCCTCAGTACTGACCACCGGAACAAAGACAATTTTTTTGAAAAAATGACATGGCATAATCTTCAATTAACCACATCTCGCACGCTATCCATTAACTTCTCTTGACATGAAAAATTTCTTCAGTTTTATCATCGAAATTTTTTGTTCCGTAACTGAGGATAATTCCCCAAAATCGAATATATCAATGAAAAGGGTGAATATTCGAAGTAACCAAAACCGAAAATGTTAACATTTGGACGAATAAGCAATTATGTCAAAATTCATTGTTGTTAAAATAGTTTCCAAATGGAAAATTCCCCTCGATTTAAGTGAAACTTCGCCGGTTTACACCCTGGATAAAGCAATATCCACTCGGTTTCACGTAAATCAAGGCAGGATTTGCGTAAAAAGAATGAACGTGAATTTTGTATTAACCACGTTAACGTCGTTCATACCTAACGGGAGGTCTCGATAAAGACATTTCCGCTATGCCTCCGCACTGCTTCCGTTCATGCAACTCGCTGGGAATTTAATACTGGCACGAGAACGGAAATATCGGAAAATAAATTCACCTAATCGATGTCGTGGAGCAAGAATGTATAACGAGAACATAAAGAAATTCGTCGCGGGATATTAACGTTGATAAAATGAAATACCCGTCAAGTGTCCTCTGTCCTCGGCCATAAAATGAATCGACTGTTAACTGATTATTTATAAAGATAAACAGAAAAGTGTTAACATCAAATTTATTCTATATAAATAATTATCGAAGGCTGATCTCTTGTTTTACAACGTTGGAGGCCTTCTCTCCACTGAAAATCTCTTCCGGAATTCTAATGACACATTTATTTATCAATTCGCGGTTTGATTTTCTACTTACACGCGACACAAATGGCGTATTGTTTTCTTTCCGAATCTTCCGGTGGCTCATTAAATATTCCTTGTTTCATTTATCATACGAGCGAAACTGATATTTTGGTGGTGCAAAAATAACAGGTATTACCTGAGAGTTTCAAATAAACCGATGTTATACAATTAGCGGAAGACGAGGTTTTTTTTTCTGTTTCTTTAACTTGGCAATGATTTCCCGGCGCCAGGAAGTTTTCCTTGATATGAAGAATTTTCTAGTGTTGTTAAGGCGCGAATGGCATTATTAAGCGTTATTAAGCCTCGTGAATATTTCTGTTCACTGTCGTTGGAGATAACTCTTGAATTGATTATTCTATTAAAAATGCATTACTGCATACAACCCAAATGCAATTCAATGCTAAACCATTAAATATCGAGCTGATGTAATGTCCTTTAAAAGAAACAGTCTTCCTGAGTCCGCATTCAGAGCACAGCATTAAGCCCACAACTCGTTCCTTCTGCCTTTTTATTATCTCGGCCAATGGTTGATCTCTTCAGACGCCAGGAACCGTGCCCCGTTCTTGTTGGGCAATGAACTTTGCCTTTGAAAATTGCTATCGCCTTCTGTAGATTTTTATAGTTGTTCTCATATAATGCATATTAGCGCTATAAATGAAAAAAAATTTCTTATGTCTTTTTTCTGAATTTTATTTTCCGTATTTTTTATGCCTTAATTTTTGTCGCAAAAATTTGAACTAAAGTAAAAAACCGAGGCATTGCGAAAAAATTTAATGAAACATGTTAGAATTTTCTCTTTCCAGACCAAACATCTGCAGATCAAGACATGATCATAAGAATTTTTGTTGTCCGGGATGGACTTTAAAGGTCGCTATAGGACTCTGTATAATTCGTAAGTTTCTTCATAATTTTACATATTTTTTATTCATTCTTAAAAACTACTTTCCTTTCACCTGAAGTTGGTGTCATTAAATCCAACATATAAAAAAAGATCATTTTTGAGAATAATTACGTTTTTAAAATTTGGGTGATAAGTACAATTATAAACTATCAAATTATCAAATGTTACAGCTATTTGCACGCGATCATGCGGATCAGGAAGATGTATAAAACCCAATATATGCCTTTGTGAAGGAGGAACTGTCGGTTTGACCTGTAAAGGTTTGCCTCCGAGTAAGTACATTTAGTTTTCCGCATTTTGACATAACTGTCGGATTCTGGATAAGTAATGTTCGGTTGAATTTTACCTGTCTTAGGTGATAGTGACAGAGATTCTGGACATCATCATAACCAAACGAGCACAGACTTGATTATTCCTCAACAGAGAGATCAGAAGAAGGAAATGAGTAATGAAACTGTTCCTTGTCAAACCTTTTGTTTGAATGGTGGAACCTGCGCAGGAACTCGGTGTATATGTCCCACCGGGTACTCAGGAGAATTCTGTGGCGAACGTAATTAAATATTTTTCTTCTGGTAATGAGTAGTGGATGAGAAGAATAATTGGTTTACCAAGTTTTTGTTCATTGTTGATCCTAATTAAACAAAGTAAATCCAAAATTTGTTTAATCCATACATATATAATAATTTTTATATCACGATGAAGCAGAACTAGATTGGGTTTATTTTCCGACAAGTGAGAAAAATAGTTTTTTATCATTACCGTTACCTTTAGGTAAAATAGTTCTAAGACTAAGATATTTATATATTAAATGAGCGTTAATGTTTTCAGCCGTTTGCAGAGAACCGTGTTTAAACGGAGGACGTTGCATAGGGCCCGACAGATGCGCCTGCACTTATGGATACACAGGACGTCGATGCGAGGCGGGTAATCGACATAATAAAATTTAAAGAAAATTTTTGTTCCGAACCCAAAACTGAAATGTAATATTATTCTCGTCTGCTCGTTTTAGATCATAGGACAGGACCTTGCTATACGATAGTGAAAAACGATATGTGTCTGGGACAATTGGAAGGCATTGTGTGCACGAAGAACCTTTGCTGTGCCACTGTCGGGAAGGCTTGGGGTCATCCCTGCGAGCAGTGCCCCACAAGTCTCGACTGTGATCAAGGATTCCTGAGGAATCTTCACAGTCAGGACTGCGTAGGTAAGCGATTGTTCAACAGAAAAATATTGGTAGTAATTCAGAGGTAAATAAACTACATGTTTTCAGATATCGATGAGTGCGAGGCTATACCTGGATTATGCTCCGGTGGACGATGTCTTAATACAATCGGTTCGTTTACTTGTGAATGTCCCGAAGGACAGGCAAGGGGACTAACTACCAATCGGTGCGAGGACAGGGATGAGTGCCTGGTGCCGAACGTTTGTCTTGATGGAAGATGCATCAACACAGATGGAAGTTATTACTGCGTATGCAATCCTGGTTATATACCTAGTCAAGATAGAAAAACTTGTATCGGTACGATATAGATTCAACCTTTCTATCCATAAATTTAAAATGGAGTGTTTTGCATTTCATTGTATGTGGAATATACTTTTTCTAGACGCTAGGCAAGCGAACTGCTATACGAGTCTGTCTAGGAATGGACAATGCCAGAATCGATTAAATATAAAATTATCAAAGAAGGATTGTTGCTGTGGTGTTAACATGGGAAAAGCCTGGGGAGATGATTGTGATTTGTGTCCTTCTGTGGGAGAAGGTAAAAAAAATAAATTTTAGAACATTGGTAAGATGTAATTTTGGCTGAATACATGATTTGCTTTCAGAGGAATATAAGAGACTGTGTCATGAGCAGCCTGCCATACCAAGTGGAAATGGGAAAGATCTTATTCCATCATACCCATATTTGATCAATGAATGTGCGTTAAGGCCAACGATTTGTGGCGGAGGAAAATGCATCGATACTCCAGAAGGTTACAGTTGCGAATGTCATCCTGGATACATTCAGGGAATTTCACAGGTCTGTGAGGGTAAGTTTAACCAGTTTCAGCGGGCGAACTAAGAACTATCGCCTAGCATTATACTAAGAACTCTTTTTCTTACAGATGTAGATGAGTGCCTAGATCTTGGTTACTGTCACGGTGGGAAATGCACGAATTCTCCAGGGTCTTTTCTATGTGTTTGCCCCATTGGTTTTGATGTATCTTCCGATGGAAAGTTATGCATTGGTATGATATGCTTCACTTATTAAGAAACTCTGCTAGGATTAAGGTTGCTAAAAATATTTTTTTCGAAATGTTGTAGATCACGATGAATGCTCTGAGAATGGAATGTGCGCAAATGGTTATTGCATCAATATTGATGGTTCTTTTAAATGTCAGTGCAAAAGTGGTTATGTTCTATCCGCCACCGGTCATGCGTGCATCGGTAAGTCGAGCTTACTTCATTTTCCGAGTTTTCATTAAGATCTTGAGAGTAATTTTTTTTGTAGATATCGACGAGTGCTACGAAAATCCAAGGATTTGCCTGAATGGAAGATGTGAGAACATTCCGGGCTCTTACAGATGTGCATGCTTGCCTGGGTTCACTTTGTCGGAAGACGGAACCTTTTGTTTGGATAAGGATGAGTGTACCGATACCGGAATGTGTTCCAATGGAAAATGTGTGAACATTGATGGCAGTTTCACATGCGTTTGTGATTCTGGATTTCGCCTCGCGTCTGACCGAAAGAAATGCATAGGTGAGCCTTTTGTAATCATAATCTGTTCACACACATAAATGTGTAATTTGTAATTATATTTATATTCCTCAATTTCTTCTAATTATTTTATTATATTTTTATCAGATATCGATGAATGTCTATCCAATCCATGCCAGCACGGAACCTGCATAAATACTCCAGGAAATTTTCAATGCATTTGCTCCCACGGGTTCAACCTAGGTCCTGATGGGCGATCTTGCATCGACAACAGCAGAGATTTATGCTACACTCAGTTTCGCGATGGCCAATGTTCGAACGCTATGGTAAATCCTGTTACCAAATCCAGTTGTTGTTGTTCTGGAAATGTTTTTCAAGGATTCGGATGGGGAACTCCATGTCGTCCATGTCCCGTATTTGGAAGTGTAGAGTATCAGGAGCTTTGTCCCTACGGCCCAGGGTTGACTTACGGTGGAGTTGGTAAATATTCGCCTTATCTACATTAATACTAATATTTGATTTTTTAAATTTCAAATGCTAATCTATTGAAAAATTTTCAGACATTAACGAATGTGCTCAAAACCCGAATATTTGCCAAAATGGGGCATGCGAAAATATAATAGGAAGCTACAGATGCATTTGCAATCCAGGTTACCAAATTGATAGCACCGGTAAAATCTGCTTAGAAATTAACGAGTGCGAGATTGAAGGGCACGTTTGTGCCGGAGGTCAATGCAGAAATACACCTGGAAGCTTCCAGGTACGTTATTTCATTAGTTTTTTAAGTTTTAATTTATAAAAATTATGTAGTAGTACCTTATTATCTTTTCTCCAGTGCATTTGTCCAGTAGGTTTGGAATTAAATCCTCATGTTCAAATATGTGAAGATATAGACGAGTGCTATAATTTAGGAACGGAGGCATGCATTAACGGAAGATGTCTAAATACTATTGGTTCTTATGAATGTGAATGTCCTCCAGGTTCTGTGCTAGATAATACGGGTCGGATTTGTATCGGTTAGTAAGTGTTAATATCCTTTTTTATATATTTTGCTTAAGCTATGATTATTATTTATAATTTATATCAAATTTATATTTTATAAAATAAAATTTTATGTATGATAGAGTATATGGAAAAGCAGAATCAAAATTTTTTAATTTCTAAGAGCCACTTTAGATTTTAAAGGTAAAATATAAATTAAATCGTCAAAATGACGCCACAACAGACACTTCCGGTGAATCATTTGCCTTGAAAATGTGATTTTTATTCATTTTTCAGACAACAGAAAAGGCTCATGTTGGACAAGACTGGTAAGAGGACAATGCGAGAACAATTTACCCAGAAGCACACTGATGTCAGAATGCTGTTGCTCCGTCGGTATCGGTTGGGGAAGCCCATGTGAAATTTGCAATAAAAACCTGTGCGAATGTTCGAGAGGTTATGCCAAAATAGATGGGAAAACTTGTACGGACATTAACGAATGCGATCTTAACGTCGGTATTTGCAGGGGAGGTGGTACCTGTGTAAATACGGAAGGCAGCTTCACTTGCGTTTGTCCCCCCAGTCTCACTTTAGATTCAACCGGTAAGGCAAATCCCTTAAACTTTACGACGTTTAATTAAGAAAAAAGATTTTGTTAATCTTATTATTATAGGTACTCTTTGCTTGGATGCCAGGAATGAACATTGCTACACGGACTACAAGAACGGCGTGGGTATTAATCCAATAGAAGGAAAGTATAGCAAAGCCCTTTGCTGTTGCACATCTATTGGTAAGGCTTGGGGAACCCTGAAGGTAGAATTGTGTCCCAGACCGGGAACGATAAGTCACTCCGAGTTGTGTCCTAGAGGACCGGGATTTGTCGATCGAAAGGATGTGAATGAATGTTTGAGATTTCCGGGAATGTGCGAAAATGGGAGATGCAAGAATACGATGGGAGGTTACTCCTGTAGATGCAATCAAGGATATGCATTGGATGAGAACGGGATTAAATGCGTCGGTTAGTTTTCCAAAATATTTTGCTCAAATGGATTAACTCATATCTGAAAGAATTACATTATATACATTTTTCTCTAGATATTGATGAGTGCAGCATATTACATGGAGTTTGTGAGGATGGAACATGTAAAAACATACCCGGTTCCTTCGTTTGTGATTGCAATGAAGGTTATGAAAGAGCTATGATGATGCAAGTCTGCATGGGTTGGTAGCCTTAAAATGATTGTTTCTTTTTAAACAATTGTTTTCCAGTCGTATAAACCAAAGATAACTCTTGTAGACATCAACGAGTGTGAAAAGATTCCCGGGCTTTGTAGAGGAGGTCATTGTATTAATCTTCCGGGCTCTTACAAATGCGAATGCCCGTCGGGACACGAATTGGCATCCGATAAGCAATCCTGCAAGGACATTGATGAATGCTCCAGGACAAGCGGCATCTGCAGCAACGGAGTGTGCGAGAACATGATGGGAACATATCAATGTGTCTGCAATGATGGATACCAGCAGGTCGATCTGAAATCCCATTGCGAAGGTAATATTTTATTATTGTTATTTACATTAAAATTGTTTTGTCACAGGTTTTTAAATTAAATCTTCGCTCTATACTTCTTGCATACGTCAGTGGAGTTTACTTTCGTTGCAGATATAAATGAGTGCGAGATCAACAATGGAGGTTGTCAGGATATTTGCATCAATACATTAGGCAGCTATACTTGTTCATGTAGGTATGTACGGCAATAACAATGACAGTAATTCAAACAAATATCAAGATTATTTATCGACGAAAAGGCATTTGAGAATTTTTTAAATTTTTCAGTCCGGGGTATAATCTAATGCTAGATGGGAGGACTTGCGTGGATATTGATGAATGTAAAGATAATAGTCGTATATGTAATGGTGGAGAGTGTAGAAACACTATTGGGAGTTTTTCATGTCACTGCACTGAAGGCCTACTTCCTGCTATTGATTCACCCTATTGTATCGGTATGGATTTTCATTGCGAAAATTGTCAAAAGAATTTATGTGATGGAAACTTATAAAATAATATATTACAGATGTTAATGAATGCGAAATAAATCCCGAAGTTTGCGGTAATGGAGAATGTGAAAACATCCTGGGCTCATATCTTTGTCGATGCGAGGAGGGTTATGCTGTACAGGGAGACAGAAAAACCTGCCAAGACATAGACGAGTGTGATTTGGTAAGCTACAACTGCGACCCAAATGCACATTGTATCAACAATCCAGGAAGTTACGAGTGCACTTGCCTCGATGGGTTCACAGGCAATGGCTTGAACTGTAGGGACATGAACGAGTGTCTAATTAACAACGGAGGATGCGATGAAAATGCGCAGTGTATTAATTTGATTGGTACTTTTAAGGTGATCAGAAATTTATTATTTACACTTCAATTTGTTAGTCAAAAAGAACATATCCTAATGCTGAGGAGTAAAAATCTAATCATTAGTGATACTTAACAGTGCGAGTGTGATTCGGGTTTCAAGGGAGATGGCTATTCTTGTCAGGACATTGACGAATGCTCAAACGACATCACTCTTTGCGAAAATGGTCACTGTCTCAATTATCCAGGATCGTTCAGATGTGAATGCGAAATGGGCTTCATGCATCCCAGTGATCGGATTGATCAGTCTTGTCAAGGTAAAGGACTGGGATGTGAAGCTGAAAGTTATAAGAAAGTTGCTGAAGTTTTTCAGCAGTAACTGTACACTAGTTGCAAGACTAATAAAAACCGTGGTGACTCATAGGAATTGCAGTCTAAATATAATAAACCAGAATATATAGAAATCTTTTCTAACTACCTATTAAAATTGTCTTTTAGATATCAACGAGTGCGAAATGTTTAGCAATCTTTGTCTTCACGGAAAGTGCGAAAATATTTTTGGCATGTTCCGTTGCGAATGCGACGAAGGATACCAAATAGACAACACGGGTGGAAACTGCACCGACATAGACGAATGTGAAAGTCCTCAGGCTTGTCTTTATGGTACCTGTATCAACAACCAAGGAAGTTTCAAATGTCAGTGTCCTCCTAACTACGATCTTGTACCCGCGGGTAACGGATGCGTGGGTGAGTGTCCTCAAAGTTTCATAATTGATCTCTGTATCGCTACTGATCCTACTGTATGATAAGAATTAGTGTTTGCTTTCTGCAGACTTGAGATCTTCGAAATGCTATCTCCAAGTGGATGAACGTGTGGGTCGAAACCTCTGTCTGAAAGAAATGGGCGAACCCGTGACGAGAGCCACATGTTGCTGTTCCGTAGGTAAGGCGTGGGGACCCAAATGCGAATTGTGCCCTCAGCCCGATACGGACGAATACAAGCAATTATGTCCAGGAGGTACCGGATACAGACCAAATACAGTAACGGTAAATAAGCAGATAAATGTCTAGTTAATAATTAAAATTTTAAATAATTTGCAAAAAATTTTGTTTAATCTTTTCTTCTAGGTAGTACTGGAAGATATTAATGAATGCGCAGAGCACAATAATCTCTGCCCCAATGGGCACTGCACCAACACTTTCGGCAGCTTTATGTGCAGTTGCAATGACGGTTTTCGGCTGGACGAAACCAAAGCGCTTTGCGTGGACGTCAACGAATGTCAAGAGGTACCGGGTATCTGCGGCGTGGGTTTCTGCATAAACGACGAAGGTACCTACCACTGCGTGTGTCCCGATGGTTACATGTTGATGCCAAATGGAAGTAAGTACGCATAGATTCGTTACAGTCAAGAAATTACCTTTAACTTCTTTTGATAAAAATCTCTAAAAATTATCTCCTTTCAGAGGAATGTTTGGATATGAGGAAAGAGATATGTTACATGCGTTACATAGATAAAGAATGCTCTCATCCGATGTCCCACGATCAGACGAGAATGGTTTGCTGCTGCTCCATGGGTGCTGCATGGGGTAAACCATGCGAACCGTGTCCTCTACCAGGAAGTAGTAAGTAGTAAAATTACTCCGATGAAACTCCCGGACAAACTCTGATAATTCCAATTATGTGTATCTTCATGGAAACAAAATCCATTTTCAGAAGATTACGTAATACTCTGCGGAACGAGACCTGGTCAAATAATGAACCCCATGACTAACCAAACGGAGGAAATTGATGAATGTCACCTCATGCCAACAATGTGCAATCACGGAATTTGCATCAACACTCCAGGGAGTTTCGAGTGCCAATGCAATAGGGGGTATAAATATGACATCGACAGTCATCAATGCATAGACGAAAACGAATGCCTTCGCTATCCAAACCCTTGTAGCGGGAATGCCCAGTGTATCAACACTCCGGGAAATTTCGAATGCCAGTGTCCCGATGGATATAAACTTGATTCCAGCACTAGGGCGTGTATTGGTATGGACTACACATAAACCATTCCTCGTGCAAGAGAAGGGCCGGAATCAGGAGCTAAGTAAACTCTTTATCTGCAGATATCGATGAATGCTTGGAAAGACGAGGTTTGATTTGTCAAAATGGCGAGTGCAATAACTTCGAAGGAAGTTTTCAGTGCATTTGCCTTTCGGGCTACCAACTGACACCTACCAGAGACAATTGTATTGACGTCGATGAGTGTGCAAGGCACCCGAACATATGTAACACGGGCACTTGCATGAATTCTGTAGGTTCCTATAGTTGCCACTGTTATCCTGGTTTCAAACTTAGCCACAATAATGATTGTATAGGTGAGTAAGGATATTTCCTCATCATCCTTCATAAAATTTTTGTTAACCTCTCACTTTCTCCTTTAGATATCGATGAATGCAGGATGATGCCCTTCCTCTGTAGAAACGGAAGATGTCGCAACACGATTGGATCATTTACTTGCGACTGTGTTGATGGTTACGTAATGACTTCCGACGGACAACATTGCAGAGATATTGACGAATGCCTTGAGGTGAGTTTTCTTGGAAAAGCAAAAACTGCTATATAAAACACAGTCCGAAAATTAATTTTCTTCATCGTAAGCAGCCGCTGCAGCATTGTCGTCCGCCCGGGAAATGCCAAAATTTAATGGGGTCTTACACGTGTATGTGTCCTAAAGGATACAAAGGGACGAGAAATGACACAGGGTGCGTCGACATTGACGAATGCTACGAAAACGAAGACGTCTGCGAGGACGGGACTTGCATTAACACGGAAGGCAGCTTCATATGCGAGTGTCCCGAAGGATTTTTACTAAGCGCCAATGGGATGAAATGTGTCGACATGAGGAAGGACTACTGCTACGATCACTTCTTCAGAGGTATCTCCTTTTTAGTTATGAGGATGGCTTCTTCCCTATTCGAGTGGTCCCTCGCCATTCTAATTGTTATAAATCCACCAATATAGAGCAAACTGAGAAAATTACATGTCTGAGTGAATAGTTGTGCGGATATTAATATTTCGTGCTTTTCCAGCTGATCTGGATGTGATGAAGCTGCAAGGTAAATCTAAATTCTTTTCTTTTGGGATTTAGCCTCTGTATTTTGAAAGCTTTTGTTTTAGGTCAGTGGTTATCCGTATACAGTTGATTAAGAAGTATGCCTGTAGTCGTCTTTTTTCCGCTACTACCTGAATCTAAAGTTTAATAATTTTTCAGGAACTTGTGAACTTCCTCGAATGGAAGCTATAACTGTTAAGGAATGTTGCTGTTCAATGGGCAAAGCCTGGGGCAGGGAATGCGAGCAGTGTCCACATGAAGGGTCAGGTAATGCCTACTTCTCTCTTCTAGCTAACGTTTTTCGCGGGTTTAAAATTTGAAAACTCGTTTTCCTTTTTTTTTGCAGAAGGGTTTCAAAAACTGTGCCCGCAAGGACCGGGCCGCGAGGACACGGGAGGGGATATAAACGAATGTCTTTTCATGCCTGATGTATGCGAGAACGGGGACTGCATAAACACGGACGGTTCCTTTAGATGCGAATGCCAACCTGGATTTGTTCTCGACTCTTCCGGGAAAGTCTGCATCGGTAGGTCTTTCATCAATTCCTTTGATTTTTTCTGCCATTGAACAAAAAAGTTTGACACTATTTATTCCGTAGATGACAATGAATGCGTTGCGAATCCGAATATTTGCGGAAACGGAACATGCGTCAACGTCAGGGGCAGTTTCGAGTGCACCTGCAATAGCGGCTACACTCCAGGACCATTCCAGACATGCGAAGACATTGATGAATGTAAGGAAATGGGTGTCGGAAGTCAATGTGCTTTTAGGTGTCATAACGTACCCGGTTCCTTCCGTTGTATTTGTCCGTATGGATACACTTTGGCACCGGATGGAAGACATTGCCAAGGTATATCTTCCATTAAGAATTATATTATTTTTAATTATCTATTATATGGATTTATGCATATAAATTTGTATATTATGCTTTCAGATGTTGATGAGTGCCTGACTCCGGCTAATAATTGCCGATATACCTGCAAGAATTTAATCGGGTCATTCATGTGCATCTGCCCAGAAGGTTATCATCAAGTGGGTATGACAGAGGAGTGCAGAGACATTGATGAATGTGCCCTAAATTCGAGATTATGTTCCAACGGGCACTGCATCAATTTGGATGGCAGCTACCGTTGCGATTGCTTCCCAGGATTTGAACCCAGCCCCGATGGGAAGGAATGCATTGGTATGTTCATTATTCTGTGATCACAGTACGCTGAAGTCAATAAAGTAAGTTTGATCGCTGAATTTAATTTTTATAACTCAAATTGCAGATAGGAGAGAAGGACAGTGTTACCGCCAATTAATTGGAGGCCGCTGCACATCAGATGGAGATCAAATAATGCCCGTGACAAAAGCGGATTGTTGCTGTACCATGGGAATAGCATGGGGAACATACTGCGAACTCTGCCCTCATAAAGGCTCACCCGAATATGATAAGCTGTGTTTAGAATCAGGATTTTCCACTGATGGCAAAGGCAGGTACAGCACTGCTAAATGCTTGATCTACTTTTATGATAATAACCAAAATTATGTTTTCTGCAGATATCGACGAATGCATCACGATACCGAATTTATGTAAGAATGGAAGGTGCACGAATACTCTTGGTTCGTATCGCTGCATATGCAATAAGGGATTTCAAGCTGACGATGGCGGAACTCACTGTAGAGGTAGATTCTAATTAAAACCAATGCAAAAACATACTGATACAGCTTTTAGACTCCGACAACGGAAAATTTTCGGTTTGTCTTACAGATATTAATGAATGCGATCATACACCTTCTCCTTGCAAATTTTTCTGTAGAAATACCGAAGGATCCTTTTATTGTTCCTGCCCGCCAGGATACATTCTTAATCCTGACGGAATAACCTGCAGGGATATTGATGAATGCGCTACAGGACAGCATGTTTGTACTCACGAATGCATCAATACCCAGGGATCATATTCTTGCGGGTGTCCAAAAGGTTATAATCAAGCCGGAGATAAATGCCTAGGTTTGGAAGTTATTGCATTGAGCCTATCTTTTAACTTATCAAGTTCTGGCTGAATTCTGAATGTTGTGGTTTATCCGATCAGATATCGATGAATGTGCCCAGGGCATTTGCCCGCCGCCTGGACGATGCATTAATACTGTCGGCAGCTTCAATTGCATATGTCCACGGGGATTCAAATTAGACGCCACCAAAAGTTTTTGCACAGATCACGACGAATGCACTGATGATTCAAAATGCGTAAACGGATGTAAGGTATGCATAATTTACGAAAGATGCCATCTCTACTCTGAAAATACACGTAAACGGTGATCTTGCATTTCCAGAATTCGATCGGTGGATACAAATGCGGGTGTCCTGAAGGATATGTGCCTCATCATTATTACAACCAGTGTCTGGACGAGAACGAATGTCTTTCCAATCCCTGTGGCGACGGTGGATGCATCAATACACTCGGTTCATATCGTTGCGGATGTCCGGAAGGTTTTCAGTTTGATGGTAATACTCAATTGTGCATACAGGTAGGTCGGGTGAAATCGCTTGACTAATAATAAAGAGAATTAGATTGAATCCAACCACTTTTTTGCAGATCACTCTCTCATGCGTCGGCAATCCGTGCTTGTTTGGCTGCATACCTACTCGAACTAATGGACCGATTTGCAGTTGCCCGAACGGCTACCGCAATATCGGGCAAGGGCACTGTCTTTCCACTATAAATCAGACGCCGCGGATCGCCTCGCAAATTCGTCATAATGGAGACGCCTCGAGAAATGCGTTGATAGGACAGGAGGATTTGATTCCGCAGCCACCGCAGCAGAAATACATATCAACGGAAGGCTGCTTCTCCTGCAGGGTAAGCCTACACTTCCACGCAACCGAAAGCGAAAATATTCAGGATATGTTAAGCAAGTATTTTTCTTCTAGGTCGGTAGCAGGCACAGGCGATCGGTGAAAGTCATCAACGGGAAAAAGATCTATGGTCCCACCGTTTCTTTGAACGAAACTATGTGGTTGAATAAGTACGGGAAAAAGTCTTACATGAAGAAACTGAGAAAGATGAAGCAACATCAAAACGGGGACGAACAATTGACTCTAAAAGTTACCCTACCACAAACCAAACACAGAATGAGAATAATTAAACTTCAGCCTGCTGTAAAGGTATTGACGACTCTCATTTGTGATCATTAAACGCGGAAACCATTTATTATATATGCCACAGAAACGTTTCACTGTATGGAAAACTCCCTCAGTGTTGCGTTCATGCAAACTGTAAAACATTACCATGCGCTCATTGGACGAATAAGTACGTTTTGAACGCTTTCTTCACAGATGAATTTCGAGTACAAGATTTCCAGAGGAAACGAAAAGAACCAATTTGAAATGCTGAAAAAACACGGGGTGTGGGGCCTGCATTTCCGGAAAAGACTTAAACAGCCCGGATACTTCAATCTGGAGATCGACGGCCGACCTCTGGATGCCCACACAGGCAACGAAGTCTGGGAAAAGCCGCTCACTCTCCTAGTTCATCTTCAAGTCACATAATAGGGTCAATTATTTTCTTAGGAGTTTTAATTATTTCATACATTTTCGACGGTGTGAAGAAGAAAAATCTGATTGTGCGGAGCTACAGCTCCCGCCGAAAGCGAAGAAAAAGTGCGACTTATCCATTTATTTTGATTTGAACGCGATATGTTGTCGGTTGTACCAAATGTTGTATTTCTCTTTTTTTTTTTTTTTAATAGCAATAAAAGACGATTATTTTAATTCTTGTTTATTTATGAATCACCTTAACCGCGTTAATACACTAAATGCGCCGCTTTCAATAAAATATTTCATTTGAATCGATTACGTGCATGTCAAAATTCTCTTTTCCAAAAAGAGCGCCATTTTTTCGAGGCGGAAGGAAACGGAAGTGGCCGACGAAGAGATTTCTCTCCGGAGATGGGAAATTTTGGGACGAGTCCGATCCGCGCCGCCACCTGCCCTGGTTCGGCCCTCCCCGATCGATCGCTGCTGCGTGCGGGGCAGTGCTCGTCCTGTGGGAAAGCACGCGGATCGCGCTCCCTCCCAGAAAATGAATCTGCTCGCGTTTTCTTTGGCTCTTACCTTGATCGTGCCCCGCGGGAGTTTCGGTAAGTCCAAACTGTGATTTTCATCTTAAAATCGCATTATCTGCCATCGATTTCATCAATTCCAGCCGGGTTCAAACAGATGGAGGCGAACCCCGACGCGAAGAGACTCTATGACGACTTGCTCAGCAATTACAACAGACTGATCCGCCCGGTGGTGAACAACACGGAGACGCTGACGGTTCGCCTGGGGCTGAAACTGTCGCAGTTAATCGAGGTATCCCCGAATGAAAGTGTCGTAAATAAAAAGTTGTCTGTGTTTTTACGATCGGTGGATTCTTCCGCAGGTCAATCTGAAGAGTCAGGTGATGACAACCAATGTTTGGGTGGAGCAGAAATGGACGGATTACAAACTTAGATGGGATCCCGAAGAGTACGGGGGTGTGGAAATGCTCTACGTGCCTTCAGAGCATATTTGGCTCCCGGATATCGTGCTGTACAACAAGTAAGTTAGTAAAATTCACTCGACCGAATTTATATCCATCTGACTCGTCTTTACTTCAGCGCCGACGGAAACTATGAAGTGACTCTCATGACGAAAGCAACCCTAACCTACAATGGTGAAGTTTACTGGAAGCCTCCTGCCATATATAAATCTTCGTGCGAAATAAACGTTCTGTACTTCCCGTTTGACGAGCAAAGTTGCTACATGAAGTTTGGCTCTTGGACGTATCACGGATATCAGGTTAAACATTTTATTCATTTGCCATTTTTAAAAATGCACGCCGAGCTCTCATCCTGCGGCACTGTTTGTGTTGTTAGGTCGACCTGAAGCACATGGATCAGAAACCGGGGAGCAACCTCGTGCCGATCGGCATCGACCTGAAGGAGTTTTACTTAAGCGTCGAATGGGATATTTTGGAGGTGCCCGCGAGAAAGAATGAAGAGTACTACCCGTGTTGCGCAGAACCGTATTCAGGTGAATTTCTGTAAAAGTTCAGGATCTATCGCCGAAACCCCACTTATGCTAATCCAATGTTACGAATCTGAATTTGTATAGATATCACATTCAACCTTAAAATGAGGCGGAAGACTTTGTTCTACACCGTGAATCTCATCATACCCTGCGTGGGGATAACGTTCCTGACGGTGAGTGTGCCTCATTGAGGCATTAGCATATTTCACAGCTTTGGAATGTGATTTATCCACGAACCTTTTAGGTATTGGTGTTTTATCTTCCGTCCGATTCTGGAGAAAAAGTCACTCTCACGGTATCTATCCTACTTTCGCTGACCGTGTTCTTCCTTCTTCTGGCAGAGATAATTCCGCCGACATCTCTCGCTGTGCCTCTTCTCGGGAAGTATCTCCTCTTTACCATGATGCTCGTCACGCTTTCCATATTCGTAACTGTCTGCGTGCTCAACATATATTTCAGGTTCGGTTCTTTCCCACATTTCGCATTCCGATTACTTTCCCATATTCTTTATCCGGGTTTACCACGTTTCAGATCACCATCGACGCACAAGATGTCTCCGTGGGTGAAAAACGTCTTCCTGAACTTCATACCCAGAATGCTTATGATGAGGAGGCCTCCATATTCGTTGAGGCATGACGGATACGAAGACACGACGGAAAACGGAAATTCGAACGTCCTCGATTACAGGTAGGTTAAACGGCTTATTTCCAAGGCGACTTGACCGATCTGATTGCTTGCGTTCGTTAGGGACAGCATGAACGAGACGTACCCTCCGGAACTGAAGGGAAGCCCGGGGTTCGAATCCGTCACGACCGTCTACAAGAACGCTCTTAACACGGAATCCGAAGACAACGCCGGAAATAACAGACAGTCCCATCCCATGGGTGAGTAGATGGTTATACCCGAACGGAATCCTCGTACCTGAACGCTCGACCCGAGGAAGAACTTTTTTTCAGACTCCGAGAACGTGCTGCCGCGGAATCTTTCCCCGGAGGTACTGCTGGCACTGCAGGGGGTCAGATTCATTGCTCAGCACATCAAAAACGCGGATAAGGACAACGAGGTGAGCCAAATACCTTCCCGGATGGCCGCCCCAGCAGACGGGAACATTTATTCGAGGTCGCTTTCCAGGTGGTGGAGGACTGGAAGTATGTCTCCATGGTGCTCGACAGGTTCTTCGTTTGGGTATTTACGTTTGCCTGCATCGGAGGGACCTGTGGAATCATATTCCAGGCACCTTCCCTCTACGACCAGCGCATTCCCATCGACCAAGAGATCAGTCTGATACAGTTCGGCAAAATATAAGTCGATCACGGCAGGGAAAACCAACGACAATAACCGCTAAAAGCCTCTCCGGTCACCGCTGTTGCAGCAGCAGAAAACTGGCTCAAAATAACTTTTTTGTGGTAAAAAGTAGAAACGCTTCACGTTTAAAATCGGGAATAATTGTTTATTAAATTCTCCTTATTAAAATATTTAATGATATTTACCAATCCATCGTAAAATAAGTTAATTGTCGTTAATGATGCTTGTTTTTTTTATATCCAATATTTTTAACTAACATTATGCGCTCATAAGCTCGGTTTTCTCAATCTTTCAAGTTTTAAGAATAATCTGCGTATTAATTTTAAATAAAAAATATATAGTTTCATGTAAAGGAAGCCTCCAAAATTTTAATCAAAATTTTAAATCAATTTTATATATTTTAAATCAAAATTTATGTATTTAAATAATTTTTTAAATTGAACAATTTATTTAATTAATTATTTAATCAGTTATTAAATATTAAAAATATGTAAGATACATTTTATGCGACGTGAAAAAACTGATATTAAAAATTTAGATTCACATAAATTTCAGTTGAATTTTTCTTATAATTATTTTAACATACTTAAAAAACGTTAGTGGATGCACTTAAATCATAATATTTTATTAAAATAGGAAATTTATTTACATTCTCATATTGAAACACATAAAAGTAAACAATTATTTGTAATTGTTCATGTTTTTTTTTTTAATTCAAGTTTATAATCGAAAAAAATTTTGTATGCAACATACGCATGCCAACATTCTTCGGATTTGTTAATATATATATTTTTGTATCGTAATTTATGTAATCCGATAACGCGGGTTTCTATTTATACTTAATTTTTTTTTTCCAATTTGTTACAATTAGATTGGGAAAAACTGATCTCCAATTGTTATGTTAAATTACTAACCATTATATATATATATATATAATAAATAATAAATTTTACCTAAGGAAGATACTGATTCATATTCCTTTCCTTGTGCGCGGGCGGACAAAACTTGTGTATTCATTGATTACACGATGCTTGCTGACTTGTACAACAAATAATATTACAGAGTCAGAGGTAAGTGCACTTAAGGATCTGGTTATCGTTGAGGAAAAAATTATAATAAAAAGTCATAACTTATATAGGTTTATTAACAATAATTACAAATAAGTATGAAATAAAATACGTATGTTTTATATGTAGCAGAAACTGTATTAAACGTCCAACCAAAAGTGTTAAGTTAATCGCTTAAATTATACATTTTTTCGTTATTACATCTGGGACATAATGCATTAGTGCACGTGATATCGGAAAATCTTGAAGACGTTCACTCGGCTGTGGGTGGATTCTGCGGACTCGGAATCCGCCAATAAAAGTGAACCATCTTAGGAATTGTCGACATCCGGCAGGTATTGTTTCCGCACTATCAGAGACAGGTCGATGTCTATCGGTTTGGTGTCGTCGTAGAGTGCCGGAGCCTCGCCCAGGATGGCGAAGGTTCCCAGCAGGGATGCGATGATGAAGAACCAGAGGAAAAGGCGGTCGAGGACCATCGCGACGAAGCCCCAGTCCTGATCTTCCTGCAAGAAAAAGCTCGTGCAGGGTGAACCGCGACGGGTTTTTCCGGAAAAATCAAAACTCGAGGGGCACTCACGGCGTCGAACTCATCCTGCCTCCTCATGTGATTCTGTATGAACATGACGTTGTGAATTGCTTTTTCCAGTTCAAAAGGATATTTCTTCTTTGCCGCAACATCGCATAGACTCCCGTCCAGACCTACGACGCTGGGAAGGCCGTTGTAGCTCGAAATTCCGGACAGGGCGCCCATCAGACCCCCGAATCTGTAGGTAGCGCTTGTGGTGGTGGACGTCGTGGAATGCAGACCGTTGCATCCTCCTGCAACCGTTCAAACGTAAGAGAGCGGCACAAATGTGGAGGATACTCGGATGGCAGGAGATTCACCTCGCCCTGCATCGCGGCGTATGGAATCCGGGGAGGACACGGTCGAGCTGGAAGCCATGGCGTAGGCCGCAGCAGCAGCATGGATTTTGCTCTTCTTCGCGCGCAACAGCCTCTTGTTGAAAGCCATGTCGGCCAAAAGCTGCTCCGGTACCCTCATTAACAGAAGCTTCGGAAGCTTCTTGATAAGGATTTTTCTCACCCACGGTGCCATTTTATGGGTGCTCGGCTTCCTGTAGTGCACGTTCAGGACGACTATCGTGATTATGACGGAGAGACCGACGAGTATCATCGTGAACAGTAGATATTTCCCGAGGAGAGGAAGCGCCAGCGACGTCGAGGGTATGATCTCGGATATAAGCAGGAAGAACATCGTTTGGGACAGCAGAATTGAGATGCAGAGGGCGATTTTTTCACCGGAGTCCGCAGGAAGGTAAAAAACGAGTACCGACAGATAGGAAATACCCACGCAGGGGATAATGAGATTGACCGTGTAGAATAACGTCTTCCGGCGAAGAGTGATGTTAAAGAATATATCTGGAATGGAACGTCACGAATTGCTTATTCTTAAATATCGGCACTGCCTCGGTCGGGTGTTTGGGACAAGTCTACCTGGATAAGGCTCCGCACAGCATGGATAATACTTCGCATGCCTTTCTGCCGGAACGCCCAGAATATCCCACTCGACGCTCGGATAGTACTGCTTAAGATTAATACCAATTTCGACTTTGTCTTCTCCAACCTTCTGATCGATGTGCTTCAAGTCGATCTGCAATCGGGAAATGTCGCAGGGTTACTTCCGGGGGATCGATTCCCTCGCATTCGAATGCAACAATTTCCGTTTTACCTGGTCTCCATCGTAGGTCCACGAGCCGAATTTCATAAAGCAGGTCTGCTGGTCGAACGGGAAGTATCTCACGTCAATCTCGCAGGAAGATTTGAATATGGCAGGAGGCGTCCACACTACTTTCCCGGTGTGGTGCAGGACGGCCTTCGTCATCGTCGTGACGACGTATTCGCCGTCGGCACTGAAAACGTCGAAAAGCATTCGAAAAATCTCGCACAAAATGGATGCAATCGCTTTAACAATAAAGAACGACTTACTTATTGTAAAGCACGATATCCGGTAACCAAATATGCTCCGAAGGTACGTATAACTCTGTAACACCGCCATATTCAGCGGGATCCCACCGGAACTTGTGGTCGACCCATTCCTACAACAGTACACGTTCACGTACATACGAAATGATACACTGAAATGCATGCAACTCATTTTGTCTGCCAATCCGGCGCTTCACGGATCGGTATCGCATTCGTAATTGCAATATTTACAAGTGTTACAATCGCTCTTACGTGTTCCAGCCAAACGTTTGTCGTTAGAATTTGGTCCTTTAAATTCTGGAAGTAAAAGAGAAAAAAAATGAGGATAAAATCCCGCTTTTTGCTGTTGTTATATGATAATATATTCCGAGGTGGCCGGGTTGGGTCCCCCGTGGCCCAGCCCGAAGAGCCCCACCTCATTTTATAACCTTTTCTTGATTTTATATTCAGCTGATGATTTCGTGCGAGGCCTTTCTCCATATCACTGACCATTTTTCCGGGGAATCAAAATTTACGGTCATATTTTAGGTAGCAACAAGATTTTTCCTCTAATAACGTTATATTTTTGAAAAATTTGAACCGCGTTAGGTCGCACACGCGAAAAAGCATTTGGGGGAATCGTCCGAGGCGATACGCCGGACGAGGAAACGAAGGCACGGGTTCGACCAAAGGGCACGGAAAATTTGGAAAAGGAAGCGAAGGCGTCACTGTTGTGCGGTCGCGAAACCGGACAAAGCGGATTTTATCGGATTTTCGACGGGCGGACACGGAACAAGGACGGAAACGTCAAGGTACGGTGCAACCGCAGGTTCGCTCCGCGGTGCAGCTTCGGTGCACCCCCGGAGGGTACTCACCAAATCGATCAACTGCGAGAGTCTGAGTCCGAGTTTCACCAAAACGGTGTCCGTGTTGTTGCTCACGGGTCTGATCAGTCGGTTGTAGTTGCTGAGGAGATCATCGTACAGCCTTTTTGCGTCCGGATTCGCTCGAACAACCGCGGCAAGACACAGAAAATTAAGCGAAACCTTCAAGAGCATGGCTATCCCGAATTATTTTCCACCGAGGAGCATCCCGACGCGTTCACCTCATACCCGCCGTGCCCGGAGAAATTTCCCCACTTTTCCCGACCGGAAAAAGGAAGCAAAAAATCGGGAGGAAATTTTCGTCCGCGCTCTCCACGTGCTTTTCGGAAGCTCTGTCCGGGCAGCCACCGGGATGGGCTCCGTTTGCTGCGAAGCTGCATCGGATGCCGAGCCCGATCCTCCCTTTCCCCCGCGACGATCCACCCTCCACCCCCGCACCCTTTCATCCCCACCCACCGCCACCACCACTCGCCTCCTCGCTTTCGCTCCCTTCTCTCTCTCTGAAAATCGAATAATTTTCCGCGTTTCGCTTTGAGGGGTTGAAAACATTAAGGGATGAAGTGCTTTCTGCTCATTCGCGATCATTCACGTCGGGGATCGGAAAAGGGTTCCGCCCTTTCAGGAAAATGGATTTCCTCAAATTAAATTGAGGAATATTCTCCCGTTAATGCGGAAATGAGAATTTCCACGGAGTCGATTGCCAGACTCTGGTTGTGCCGTCGAAGACAGGGCCCGAGATTTCGTGCGTAGGGAAAATCGTCGGGGGCAGAAATTTTGCGATCGGCGCTTGAAAAAAGCAAATATTTTTCCACCCTTATACCGGCGCACATTCTCCGTATCGGGACCCGACGCGCCCCGCGTTCGCTCCTGCGGCAGTGCGTGGATGATCGTTCTCGTTTTATTGGCCTCGGCGTCTGGCGTCGCCGGAATCCAATACAAAATTTCAAAAATCTCCCCGAGACCCACCCCATACGGGGGCGCGCAATTTCAGAAATTTCCAGATCTCACCCGGGTTGTCAGCGGTCGGATCACAAGCAGGCTAATGCCACAGTCGAAGACGTATCATCAAAGCGCAATTTATTCATTAAATTATTAACTGAGAAATTGCCGGTTTGCTTGAATCATTTATTGATGGAAAACTCATTTTATTTTCTTCGCCGAGCAACCGCTTCTGCAATCATTCATTACCGCTAATGAAAAAGGCATGGAAAATCAGGAACGATGCTTTTCGACAACCTTTTCGAAAATCAGGAGGCCGAGAGCGAAGCTCCGGTCGGTTCCGGCAGCGACGTTCTGCCTTGGCGCAAGAGGGACGCTGCTGCTTGGGGGACGGTGCGCGCACGTTCTGTAGACCGGGACAAAGCAAAGAGTAATAAGATTTATCCTTCAACGTCTTCCGATTTTTGAATTTTATTATGAAGAACCGCGAAACCCAAAAAGGCTTCTTACAATTTTAATGAATTCCGTCAATCCCGGTAAGCTGTCATTTAAATGTCGAATTACCGGCAAAAGGCAAGCCTCCTTTTATTTTGCTGTCGTGACTCGCTATGATTGACGTTATCTTTGAGTGTAACCTTTCACGTTCCCCGCATGGACACGTTTTCGGTCTCTTTTTCGATTGCGAAATTGTAATTCAGTCGGTATCCTCGTGCCTGAATCGGCAGCTCTCCGGATAAGCTCCGGCGGAGACAGGTTGGTCCGACACCGATCGTCGATCCTCGTTCGGACAGTTGACGGTTGCGCTTTGAGAAATGCTGCGGATGCTGCTGCTGCTTCCATTTACCTCGGCGATTCCCGACTTGAAATTCCGTTTCGTCGAAGATTACCTCTCGGAAGAGTTTTTCCGGACGCCCGTTTACAATGTCATGGACTGCCGAAAGCCGAGTCAGTGTCTCGCCCGTCCGATTCCGTCTCCGTCTTTTTTGAGCGACTGAATTTTACCTCCGGTTTCCAGATGACGTTAAATGGTCCAGAACCATATCCTCGATGAATCGCGGCTTGCTGAGCATACACAGAACAATCGAACCGCTGGAGACTTGGGTGGACACCTCCGCGATACAGACCTTCTTCCTCAATCTGGAATGTCCGGACTCGTCCTCCGTGCTGAGACAAGTAAGATCACCTTCTTTGTCCCGAGCGTGCCCCGAAAAGGCTCCGGAGGTATGCCCGGGTGGAAAAAAAGGAAACTGAAACCGCGGGAAATTCTTTATTCCAATCTAAACTTTTTCGCTCGGAGTCAAAGCTCCGAATTCACTTAATCAAAAATGGCTTATTTAAATCTCTCTGAGCGTGCACGCGGCAGGAGGGCGTCATTTCGACTGCTTTCCCGTCCCTACCGCAGTGCATTTGTCTTTTCAGGCGAATGCCTTGAATTTATTCCGGAAACCATTTCAATGGCTCCTTCTGGACACGGAAATGTTCGTCCCCGAGCAGAAAAGCAAGGATTCCACCGAAAAAGGTAGGCACGGACGGATAAGTTCGGTCCTTTCGTCTGGCGAGAACATTCTCTCGAATTTGCCGCATCTCTCCAGGACCGGAGTCGAAGTGGTACTGGCGAGAGTTGAACGGTTTAAACGTGTTGCTCGACGCCGAGGTGAGGATGATCCACCGTCCTTCCGCGGATATGATCCTGCAGATCGTGAGCGGCTACAAGACGAAAAGAAACGGTGACTTGATAATGGAGAGAATCGGGAAATGGTCTCCGAAAACCGGAATGGTCCTGCGGAACAGAGATTGCTCGGCGATAAGGAGGTGGAACGTTGGAGGTGCACCTCTGCCGGGGTCGTTTGTGGTGAGGCCGCCCTCCAAATTTTTGTCGTAAGGAGTTATCGGTCACCCGAATGGGATTGACTTTTGTGGTAACACCCTCGGCTCCAGGTGACCCATCCGGAGACACTCAACCATTTGGAGGACATGGTGGACAAGCACATTGATCCCATATCAAAGGTCAGTTACACCTCGGTGAAAAACGCCGCGGATATGATCAACGCGACTCTGGAAATGAAAATAGTGGACACTTGGGGCGTATCAACCAACGGCACTTGGACCGGCATGGTGGGAGATCTCCAGTCGGGAGCAGTAGAAATAGGAATATCGCCGGCGTTCGTCTTGGCAGACAGAATGTCCGTCTTGCACTACTACGAGATGATAACTCCTACTAAGTACGTCGTCCCCCGTCCTGAAGACATCTCCGGATTTCCCCGGCAGGCACCTTGCTGAAGTTCTCCCTCGTTTCAGGTCGAAATTTATATTCCTGTCTCCTCCGCTGTCGTTTTCAAATAATATTTTCGCGATGCCTTTCGACAGAACCGTCTGGTACTGCTGTCTGATTATGCTGTCCGTGTCGTCCGCGCTGCTCTACGTTGCGCTAAACGTGGAAGTGAAGGCGAATGATTTCTCGGAAGAGAAGTATAAGGAGGATCCTGCCGTGGAAAAGGAAGAAAATCTCGAAAGGACCAACGCTGGCTTGAGGGATTCCTTCAGCGACATCCTGATGCTGAACTTGGGAGCGATCTGCATGCAAGGTGAACGCGTCTGCACTCCGGAGGCCCCGAGCTTCATTAAAAACAGGAAGTTAATGCTCTTGCTGATGCAGGTACCGACGTCCAGCCCAAAAGAGCATCGGGTCGCATCATCACCATCTTCCTGTACTTTTCCTGCATGTTCCTCTACGTATCCTACTCCGGTTCCATAGTCGCACTGCTGCAATCGTCCGACACGTCCATCAGAACTTTCAAAGATCTGCTGGAGAGTCCCCTGCAGGCCGGAGCAGATGACGTCGTATACAGCCAGTATTATTTCAAGGTATGTGACGCGATCCGAAATCCGTTTCTCCCATGCCCTAACTCAGGTGTGAATCTTCCAGACGGGAAACGATCCCATCCGGAAAGCCCTGTACGAAAAGAAAATTGCTCCGAAAGGTGAGGCACCGCACTTTCTGCCACCGGAAGAAGGAGTAAAGAAGATACGGAAAGGGTTGTATGCCTTTCACGTGGAGACCAGCATTGGGTAAGAAGGCGGAAGTGAGGTTCGGCAAACGAGCATTTCGCCGGGAGTGTGGAACTTCCGTATTTCGCTTTTTCAGCTACTCCTTGATACAGAAGACCTTCACCGAAGACGAGAAATGCGGCCTGCAGGAATTCAAAGTTTCCTTCATTCAGAACATCGATCCGCTGCTTGCGATGAAACGGCATTCGCCATTTGCGGAACTGCTGAAAATCGGGTAAGAGACCGGACACGAACCTTTTGCTCGTAAAAATTCCTTCACTTTTTCACACCGATCTTTCAACGTTTTCGCTCAGGCTGAAGAGGATAATCGAGCGAGGCTTAAACCACAGGGTTCTTACAAGAATTTACACGAAGAAACCCGTCTGCAGCTCGAAGTCTTCCCAGTTCGTGAGCGTCGGACTGGTAGACTGCTACCACGCCTTTGTAATACTCGCCCACGGGATGGTCTTTGCCTGGTGCGTCGTTCTCGGCGAAAAGCTGTTCAAGAAGTACGTCGACTCTTTGAGAAAGCGCTTTTGCAAAAGGAAAAATAAAGGAGAGAGGAGATAAAAGCTTTGAATTTTATTTTCCCCATGCGCAATTCCATTCCGAATTTGAGGTCCGATGGAACGCTGAAAATTTAGCGGAACCGGAAGAAGCGATCGGGTTGCGCACTTGCCTTCGAGAGTGCACCGTTGCGCGACCGGGAAAAGCGTCACGGAAAGGCTCCGCTGGATAAATATCATCAGAAGGGAGCTCGGGAAGCGGATGATTAAAAGGTTTCGAAACGAACAAACGGAAGCGGCTTTGTTTGAGCGCGGTAACTTGCTGCTTCCGCTGCAAGGGGCTTCCAGCTCCAGTCTCCGCTGCAGGCTCCCCACGTCGTGCACATCTCCGGAGGTCAAACTCTGTTTATTTCGCCCTCTCCGGCGTCCGCAGCTTCCCGTCGATTCATCATTCTCCCGGCGCTGTCACGTCGGCGTCGAGGGCGAACTTCCCCTTTCTCAGTGCCGATACGCGGGCAGGCAGTCAAACGTTCGGCGGATCGATCGCGAAGCGCTTTCCAGAGCATTTCGGTAACCCGGAAGGAAGCAGGACCGCAATCGATATTCGCCGAGATGCACGGTGGTCGCCTTCGGGAGCTCTCCGAACGAGGGCGGAACAACTGGATTTGTCGGCCGCCGGGAGATGGAGCGAAGGGCGGAAGATAAAAACCGGAAGGGGAGGAGGCAGAGGGCGTCAGATGATGGGAGCCTCGACGGGAGCGCCTCTCCAGTTCTCAAATGAAGGGATTCCATTGCGGAGTGTGAACTCCGTCTGGGAAACCGAGTTCTCCCGACTTTTTTCTTTTCTCCCTTTGTTTCTTTGGCTTTTCGATTTTTCCTTTTGTCTCCTGCTTTTTCTGGCTTTCCGGGAGGTGCGGGAGTTACGAGCGCAGTGGTAGACGTGCCGGAGTAGTGAATGGAATCGGTAAACAAGAACCGACGACGAACATTGACAAAAGAGTGAGTGGAACGACTCTGATGAGAGAGAGAAAGGTTTTCCCAGCGAGATTCTCCACGCGAGCAGGGCGGTTCGATTCGTCTGGAAAAATATGGGAAAATCTCTGGAGCGGGTAGCGCCTCGGTTACATGGATTATGAATCGGGACTCCTGGGAAGAGTAAGGGCGATAACCCAGCGCAGCAGGGCGAGGCTGGGGGAATGACGTCATATCTCTTCGGTAAGTCCATCATAGCGCCAACTCCGAATCATTTAACCGCCCTTTTCGACCCTCAAATGCAGGAGAATTGCCGTATTAAAAAATCGTGGGCAAAAATCTCCATATTTATAAACGGCAAATATGTCTGCCTGCACCGTGGGGGAATTGAGAGTGAAATTACCCCGAGAACGTCGCGATTCCAGCAGGATTTTTTCCGCTCCCATTTCTCAAAAGCTAAACCGGGGAAAATCCCGAGAAGATATGGAACTACGTAAAGTAATTTATAACTCCATGAATATATTAGGGAATTCGGTGTGCGAGAGACCGAAATTACTTAACGATTTCCACCCCGGTCGATCCATTCCCGTTAAGTAGAGGAAGAAAGGATTGCATCGAAGTGGTGGGTATTGTCTTGGGGGGTGCACGGCGTCCGCAAGGGATGTTTAACTCCGGCTTTTCGGTCAGGGTTTACCGTTAATACTTCTGCTTTCTTTCCTCAGTTTTGGATCCGGTGCAAGATGGAATGGGTGTTTCCATTTTTGTGCCTCCTTCATTTGACCGGAGTCACAGCCAATCCTGACTCTAAGCGCCTTTACGATGATCTCCTGAGCAATTACAACAGGCTGATCAGACCTGTCGGTAACAATTCCGATCGACTGACCGTAAAAATGGGGCTCAAACTCTCCCAACTTATCGACGTGGTGAGTCGAGGCTCCCTTGTCGCGTGCCGGGGCGAGAGAACCCTTAACCGAATGGAGCAATTTCCGTTTCAGAATCTAAAAAATCAGATCATGACGACAAACGTGTGGGTCGAGCAAGAGTGGAACGATTACAAGCTGAAGTGGAATCCCGACGACTACGGCGGCGTGGACACTCTTCACGTACCATCGGAACATATCTGGTTGCCGGACATAGTGCTGTACAACAAGTAATCGTCGAAATGATTCCTCCGCTTTTCGAATGCTGACCAAACACTTACGGTCGCCTTCTTCATTTCCAGCGCCGACGGCAACTACGAGGTAACGATCATGACCAAGGCGATCCTTCACCACACGGGAAAGGTCTACTGGAAACCGCCGGCGATCTACAAGTCGTTTTGCGAAATCGACGTCGAGTACTTCCCGTTCGACCAGCAAACTTGCTTCATGAAATTCGGATCGTGGACCTACGACGGATACCTCGTGGATCTCCGGCACATCGCCCAAACGCCGGATTCGGACACCATAGACATGGGCATTGATCTCCAGGACTATTACTTGTCCGTCGAATGGGACATAATGAGAGTGCCGGCGGTCCGAAATGAAAAGTTTTACAGCTGCTGCGAGGAGCCTTACCCCGACATCTTCTTTAACATCACACTCAGACGGAAAACTCTGTTCTACACCGTGAACCTCATTATACCGTGCGTGGGAATATCGTTCTTGAGCGTGCTCGTATTCTATCTGCCGTCGGATAGCGGTGAAAAAGTTTCTCTCTGTATATCTATTCTTCTGTCGTTGACTGTGTTCTTCCTTCTGCTTGCCGAAATCATACCTCCAACTTCGCTCACGGTACCCCTGCTCGGCAAATATCTGCTGTTCACAATGGTACTGGTGACGCTGTCCGTGGTCGTGACGATTATAGTGCTTAATGTGAATTTTCGGAGCCCGGTAACTCACAGAATGAGTCCGTGGATCCATCGTGTCTTCATACAGGTTTTACCGAAAGTATTGCTCATTGAAAGACCGAAGAACAAGGATGATGACAATGAGGAAGAGGAGATCGGCCCTCCGGAAGGAATCCTGACGGGTACGTTTAATCTTTCTGCCCGTCCTGACTTTTGCGGTCAAGGAGAAGCAAAATTCTCCATTCTTCGGCGGAGGTCCCCTCTCATTCGGGATTTCTGCCTTTTTAGGTGTCTTCGACGTTCCCCCGGAAATAGACAAGTACGTTCGCTACGCAGGGAAGCGATTCAGCGGAGACTCCTCCATCCCGGCACTTCCGGCTCGATTCCACGTCGGATCGGGTCCTTGTTTCGGCGATGCACCACTATCACTGCCATTACCAGGAGCAGATGATGATCTCTTCAGCCCCGGGGACGTTTGCTTCAACGGCGATCAGAGTCCCACGTTTGAGAAATCCGTGACGCGGGAGATCGAAAAAACCGTGGAAGACGCTCGCTTCATAGCGCAGCACGTGCGAAACAAAGACAAATTCGAAAACGTGAGTGGCAACCGTGAACGCATCGCCCTGCGCACCGCGAGAAGGACTCGGTTAACCATTCTCCTCCCGTTGCAGGTTGAAGAAGACTGGAAATACGTAGCAATGGTTCTGGACAGGTTGTTTCTTTGGATATTCGGACTGAGCTGCGTGCTCGGTACGGCACTTATAATACTGCAAGCACCATCGCTCTACGACACTACTAAACCGATAGACATTCAGTACTCAAAAATTGCGAAGAAGAAATTGATGATGATGATGATGGGCCCTGAAGAAGAGTAGCCCAGCCCGGTTGTGATGGCATGACGAACGACGTGAATACCACAATTTACATGTATTGCTCGCGCATTAGCAAACTTCGGGTGTCCACAATAACGGACAATCCACGGGATTCCTTAAGAGGCCTCGATTCCTATCAATTGACCGTCATTTAATATTTAGTTGAAGTTGTTACACCTTCTGCTTGGTTGTGGTGACTGCCAGGACAAATCTCCGCCACGCCGTGATTCATTTTGGGCCCCGCGAGCCACAACTCGATGTAAAATGCAGAGCCCGTACTCTGTATCGCAGATATTAACTGCATTCTCACGTATGCTTTCGTATCCATTAGTTTTGGGGTTAAACCTCGACGGTGGCTTTAACCATGATTAAAACTACACGCTGTTACAGCTAACGCTGCAGCGTCGCTCAAAATTTGGTTCAAAACCATTCTCACGGGCAAACTGCACGAGATGCACACGGGGGACGCTGTACCCACGCGCAAATGTTGAAGAGGTGCTCATTTCTTTAAACGTCACGAAGGAAATGGGCTTCGGCACGGTGCAAATTTTGAGCTTCCCGAAGTCTCCTTTTCCGTTCCCCGGGTAATCCGGCGTCATCCCCGGTCTTATGGCATTTTTATTTCTGAATCCTCCGTGACAATCACCTGAATCGTGGCTTTGGAGCTCCTCCACATACGCAGTACTTGTTCTTCGTTTTTGAATGTGCACGGATGAATCGGAGGAATGAAGGATAAATTCGTAATTCGAGCAAAAACCTCGAAGGTATCAACTTATGTTAAACAGATAGTTATAACGTTAATATTCTTGTGCAAGTGCATTTATCTGTGCGAGGGCGATCCTTCATCCTTCTGTCAACCGGGCAAATGAATAAGGAACTAATATTGAATTTTCGATTGTTACTAATTTCGAATGTCATTGTATTGTTTTGTAATTATAGACAAACAAAAACGTTAAATTACTCATTTATAATGTAAATCGTAATATATCACAAAAAATAATGAAATTATTAGCTTTATTATTAACTTTATTGTAAATAAAATGTTGAAATGAATTTTTTTTTACATATATTATTGAATTATATCTGATATCTTGATGATCACACTCTGAATTTTGCTTCCTTTTTTTTTTATGTTGCTAATGACCCAGCCAGAGGAAAGCGGGTGGGCAAAAAAACTATAGACAATAATGAATAAAATAGATAAATAAAAATTACTGAAATTTTAAAATAAAAAAACGTTTGTAAAAATTGTTTTTGGTAAGCAGTTTTCTGTATAGAGTTGAAGGAGGTAAACACCACCTTAAATTTAGGGTAAATTATAATATATATTATGAGTGCAGTGTTTGTAGCTTAAATTAATAACCTGAAGAAGAATATTCGGATGGATGGTCAAATTCGCCAAACCCAAGTCCAAGTTGCAGAAAACTAACCGGACAAGGATAGTGATCGTTACAGTTCTCGTTGGCAGAACCTTTCCGGTAGGCTTCTCTATAGCTCCTATGCATTTCTTTCTCGATCCCCTCCGGTTCAATTTCGTTTGAATTCCTGCAGTAAAACAAAATCTGTTTATATCCATCCGGAAAGTGACTACCGGTCAAAAATTAAACAACAAAGAGCAATATACTATTAAACAATTCCGATCTCGCGGAAACTCACACAAATAAAATTCGGAAAATCTCCTCCAGGACGCCTTGCCTAGGTGGCAACTGCTGCGCAGCTTCGCAAATGGTTTTCAGCACGCATTGCTTGCCACCGATTCCGGCACTGAAATCGAAATACAAGATAAGCGAGTCACTCGCGAGATATCTCTCCCTGATGAGCGACATAAAAGGAGTCTTACGAATCAATAAGTTTTTCCATCTTGATGTAAAAATCTCTTCTGCGTCTTCTAAGCGATCCCGGGAAGTCGTAACCCTTCGGTTTGTCGTGGATCGTCTCGTTCGGCAGATCGTAAGACATGGCCCAATTTACGCCCTCCGTGAAGATGGAATCCGGTCCGGAGAGCACCTTCAGAGTCAGGCAGAAGGCGATCTGCGAAAGAACGCTTTGACGGGGCGAAGAAAGCAACTGGAAAACTGCGAGATGCACCTTAAAACACTTACGTTGAACGTGCTACCCTCGGGAAAGACAACATATCTTCTGGATCTCCTGTGGACGCCCCCGGACAGCTCTTTCTCCGACTTTTCAATGTCCGAGTTCAGATCGCACGCTGCTCTCGCCGTCAGAAACGTTAACACGATCCATTTGAGTGACACGCGTTTTATGTCGACCTGAAATTGAGACGCACTTGAAAGAAATCGAGTCGCAAAAGAAAATTTTTCATTTCATAGACTACTTATGAATTATAAAATCATTTAATTGTACTAAAAACCCCCCCCGAGACAGACCGAAAACAGTTCCGTGGCAGACGTCTAAATGTGCGCCTCACGGCAGGCGAACTTCTTCATTGAAAAGTTTGCTAACGTTCGGGTAATTCTCACAAAGAAAAGTTTTTTTTTCTGTTAGGTTTTTGCAAAATTGTCTTAAAAATGTACCGAGGAAAAAGGGATTTTTGCCCGCGTTAGACTGCCAACAGATATTCACCATTTTGCGATCGCGTTCGTGGAGAATTACCAACCGGAATCACTCGATTTCCGACCTGCGCCACCGTTCAGATCCAGTTAAATTGTCTGCGGGACCTCAGGAGAACGTCAAACGTTGGAAAACGTGACAAAGAAGTTAGCAGTCGGTGCCGTATCTAGCTGAGATCTGCAACAGACCAAGGCGTTGCTGTACCTGTGCGTCCACCGGGGAAAGAAAAATTTTGCAAACGCGAACTGAGAGCAAACGTAAGTGAAGCTTTGTGGAGTGCTTCGACTTCGTCCATGAAACTCGAAGTACACTGAAAACGCAGATGACGAAGAAGCTGCATCCATTGCGGTCTGTTTGCCTACCACAAGGGGCATTAGATCCCGAATCAGTTGTTTGTATTTAGCACGAATCTGAATACGGTCCTGCTGTTGCACCTAATCATCATGCCCGCATTATATGAATCGATCTAATAATTAATCTTAAATATTGATCTAACGGTTTGAACTGTGAACCTTAACTTGATGGGTTTCACAGGTTTTCGGTTATCCGAACCCTTCTCCGCCCGAACTCCAATGTTCTGGCTGATGATTGTCGAATAAAACTTTTCAGTTACTTTTCATAATTGCAATATATTTATATATCCGTATAAAATACAAGAATGCTGTATAAAATTCGCTTGTAAAAACTGTGCAGAATTACTGTTAAAGACGTCTCCTAATGCCTGTAAAATCCAAAATATCTGCAGTGGGAACTGCTACAGTCTTTGCACGTACTTAATCATGCCGATTGGGACCATCTTTTAACGCAAACAAATGGAAATTTTTCCAGCAGGCAGCATGAATCTGTATTCGTTTTGAATTGGGTTTTGGGGTTCGCACCGCTCTCGAATATGGAATCGAACTTAAATTATTTTGAACTACAAAAGCATAGCGTTATCAGATCGAAAATGACAATGGGAAGCACTGAATGCTGAGAATTATAGCAAAGTCAGTGAAGTTGTAAGAAGAATCTCTTGAACTACATCAGCACTATTTAGGATTATTTATTTTCCAGTTTTGAAGTTTTTGCCCGCTCCCCCTAAAATTTTAGAAATTTAACAGAAAGAACTTTATAAAAAATAATAAATTTTATATTATTAAAAAATGTACAGTACAATGAAATTATTTCTCCTGACGCGGCAATTTCTTTTTTTTTGACATTTTATTATCCAAAGCAATCGCTTTTCCACGAGATGAGTCCAGTAATCACGAAATAACAGTTAAAATATCGATGATGGAGAAGCTGCAGCCGGAGTAAAAGGCACCACAATCAACTGAAGGTTCCTTTCCGAGCCTTTCGGCATTATGGTAGTCCATATCCGATCTTGTGCTAGGGGGTTCATCGGTGGTAGACGGCCTAAAAAGAACGTACTAATCACTATCAAACGTTCGATGCGTTTTCACAATGATTTTCGTAAGGTACGCACGTTAAAAACACATGCAGGATCTGCCCCGCCAGACTGGAAGCTTTAAACGGCACTTTTGATGCCTCGCATATTGCTTGCAGCACGCATTCCTTTCCTCCAATGCCGAAGCTGAAACGGACAAGCTTATGGGTATCTCTGTTTTCCGGTGTAACAATTGCTTTGCTCGGCGACTTACTTTTCGGTGGCATGCTGAAAGGACCTGTAAAAATCGTATCTCGAAGCACGACGTCGATTCGATCTTTTCTGGAAGGTGACGTAGCCGTCTGTTATTTCTGTCGAATTGGTCGGCACCAAATAAGCGCTTTTCACCACCCATCCTATGGTGACTGCCTGATTTTCCACGGGAACGGGAACACCGGTTCCTACAATCAACTGCAAAAATGTGTTAAACCAAAGATTTTCCACAGAAAACGGCGTGGCGCACGACTGAATTTACCTGCACTTTGCTCCCGTTCTTCGGATAAATGAGATATCTTTTCTTCCTGGAGAAACCTACTCCTTCCAGTCCAGCGCAACAATTCAGAATTAGGCACACCACCAATATATTCTTCTTCATCGTGTGTTTCATCCGTTGCAATGGTCCTTTTGCCACTGATACACATGACAAATAAAACCTGAGTTTGTAATAACTGTAAAATATTAAATCACGCAAATGCTAATTGGCCGGCTAACTGCATACGATTTAGATCAACTTGGAACATCATACTGTTACAACTGCAAGAAGAGGTATCAGAGTAAGTGTTTTTCGCGTCAAATCCGATAAATTCAAGTTTCTTCCCAGTAAGCTTTCTATTTTACAGGATATGAAGGAATTTCAGCTTCTGCTGACGATCTTGATGGCAGCCTCCGCATCAGCAGGTGACACAGGATCTCGGATAAAAAGAAATATTCTTTTTATTCCCGGAGCTGGAATGGGAGTAAGTCCTCAGTTTTCTATCTCCCCCGTATGTTATATACATAAATTCTTTATAATGCAGAATGTTTTTTTAAAAACTTTTCGGAATAAATGCTAAATTTAAATTTGCATAATAGATTTATTTGGCGATCGCGTTTCCGATAGATCTGCCCAATTACGAACTCTCCATGTCTTTCAATTTCGAAGCCAATTACTTACTACCAACAAATGCCAGCGAACTTGCTTATGGTCCCCAATTAACGGAGGTGCGAAAGGCAAGAGATCTAACGAGAGGCAGAATGTACTCGCTACTGGAAGATAGACTGGAAAAGTAAGTAGGGCCGCGGAGTTAGAATTGATTTACAAACCCTTCGGACTTATCTTATGGCAATTTACAGGGAAGGATTTCTCAGCAAGACCTGCCTGTTGCGCATGATTTGCGAGACCGCGGCCAATACCATTGTTGGTCACAACGGCCTATTAGGCGAAATTCTCCACGTAATTTTTACGTAAGTTACCGACGATTTTTATTGTATGAAAAAAATGTTCCAAATATTACGTGAGAAGGAATTTTTCGCTTTTAGTCCATCCAGTTCGGTGGAAGAAAATTTATCACCCTCGTACAACGAAGCAGAAAAGACGGGTTTGGATGGAAGAGAAAACTGCATTCGATCCTACCCCGACTGCCCTGTCGATCTGTACGAATTCATTTCACAATGGAGCGTCTGAAGAGGAAAGACTTTCCAAATCTGTGCTTTCTGCCGGCTAAAGATAAATATTTAGACTGGTCGTTGTGATTTCACAAAATTTTAAGACATTTCGAACTAAACCATCAAAGTAAATCACTTTTGTACATTAAAAGCAAAAGCGAAACCAGAAATTGCCGTCGTTCTTAAAAAACAATTTGAGAGTGATCGAGTGTGCTAACACTGGAAACAGATTTATCCCGGCTTTATCTAAATTATTTGAAAAATTTGGAAAATATTCCTCAATTTAAGTCAAACTGCATTCAGATCACCGAGCCGGATCAATTTACAAGTAATAAGTTGAAAATTGAAAAATAAAAATTACTAGAGGTTTATAAATTATCGATCGTCGTTGAGCGAAACATAAAAATAGTTTACATTCTTATTTAATTTCATATTCTCTAAATTTTTTGAAATGTGTAGAAGTTCTACAATCGAAATAAATCAAAACTACTCCTGCAAGAGGAGAATCGCTCACTCGCTCAAAATTTCTATAGTAAATTTGAGTTACTTTTAGAAATATTTTTACTATGTATATCATTGATAATTTTAATATAAACATTTAAAGTACATTTATAATATATTATTTTTTTTCATCACATCATTTTTAAGATAAAAAAAGATATTTTAATAAATTTCGGCACTAATAATTAATTTAATTAAAGTGCTTCGTTTCAGTCCTTTATCTGGAATTCATTTTCTTACAATGTTCGTTCCTAAATTAATTCATATATTAATATGATGACTGATAATTTTCACTTATTTATTTTTTACATTATTTCATTATTTTATTCGTTTTTATATAACAATTTCATAAATCGAAAAATTCGATCTGAATCTCAAAAAGTAATGCAGAATCAGTGGCCGTTGTTGCTAGTTTTTATAACGAAACGAATGCAAAGCTGGATTTTGTCTTTCGACGACAAAATTCTTAATATTTTTTGTCGGCCATTTCTAAACATGACAGCACATTTTTTTTTCGCCAATTAATTCATCCACACTAATCGAGAGTTTCGGTGTAAGAGATCTACAAATCCTCAAGTGATCTTTGAGTGTATGAATTTTCACATTCCCATAATAATAAATCATCGTTGTCATCCTCTCACAAAAAAATAAAGGGAACCATAAAAACAAATTGTAAAATAAAAATGAAAATTTCCGTTGTAATAAATTTACAATTAAAAAATAATTTGGCATTTGACAATTTGTGAAAATAAGCATAAAAAGAGGTTATGAAAAACATTTTTTTAAATTTAAAAGAACCTTTTTGATTCTCAAAATAACTTTGTGGGAATCTTCCAACAGTTCGGCTACAAAATCAATAACGGCAATGAGTTCCTGTCACAAATCCAGATTTCCAAAGTGATATTTTTGTCTTTTTTCCAGTTGACGAAGTTTCACATTGTTTGTAAAAGTTCTAGCAACTTGAGCTTTTGTGTATCTGATATCCGGTTCATAACCCACATTGGAATTAATCACTGGTCCTGTATGACTTGCCCAGGTTGGTGGATTATTTGATCCTGAATATGGCCATGTATGTGACGGAATTGGTCGTATTGAAATTGGTGCTTCGTTGCAACGTACACAAAGACCTAAAAAATTATTTTAAATATTTTTATACAAGATTCATGTTCTTTGTATATTAGACTACAATCATTCAAAAATGACATTAGATTCAGATTGAAATAAGGTGAGCACAGAAAAACTAAACTGTGAAACATGTAGTAATTTTGTAATGCAATTTGAGCAAAATCTTCATATAAGAAATAAATAGCGCACTTTTAATCGTGAAGTGGAATATTTCAAACGAGGCCAACAAACTTTTACCAAAGTTCAATAAGGAATTGTGCCAATAATTTTTTTTTTCAGTAACTTCCTTCTTACCACCCTTGAGATTAACCACTGATCCCGGATTTAAAGAATTTAGTTCCTTTTTCTTTTGGCTTTCCTCATCATATCGAATCTTTTCGCAAGGATTACCTTGGTTTCCAAATGCTCCGTTTTGATTTTTTTCAATACACTGTTCGAAGTTTTTATGATTCAGAGAGTTTTTTATTTGATTAGTTAAATTAACTGATGATCCCCATTTCAGAATCTGTATTTGAAAAAAATATATATATGTAGTATATATAATATATAATACATATAAGAAATGTTTTAATTACAGTAATAAATTAGATATATAATTGGACTTAAAAATATGGTGAAATACATTAAGTATACCATAAGATACGTTTTCTAGAAAGTGTTTAAAAATTTGTCATACCTGGTGGTTTCCTATATCATTGCTAGCTTTCACATTATGATTTAATACGTTGTTCGTTTGATTAAAAATGTTTTTATCTGCGAAATCATTCATGACATTACTCTTTACATGATTGTGACTCGCAATAATGTTGTTATTAATGTTGACATTACTAAGAGTTTGTTTAAACTTCTTTTGAGCTTCGTTTACATTGTTACTAATATTTTTATTATTATCATTATTATTATCATTATCATTATCATTATTATTATTATTTCTATTGTTATTATTATTATTATTATTATTTATATTATTGGTATTATTATTACTGTTACTGGTAACACTATTAATTGTATGGCTACCAATCGTTGCCAGTTTTCCGTAGAGTCCATATTTTGCCTCATCCTCCGGTCTCAAAGTTCTATTTTTCTTCAAGCACAAATAAATCTGTAATAGGAAAGAAATTTTCATTTCAATTATTTTTCTTTAACATTTGGTAAATTAAAAAGATGCGTGAAAAATGTTAAAATCGATCAGTTCATTTCAGTTTAACATAATTTTCTATTCGTGTGTAAATCACATAACAAGAGGATTATTTACGAGAAACAATAAAAGATTCTTATTCATTTATGTTCAATGTGACAGATTTACCATTGACGGATGGGATTTAAATCTTTCAACATGAAAAAGTAAACAAATAAGTAAATATATACATTGCTTTGAGCGGTAATGAAACATATATTTTAGAAGCAAAAAAAGATGCTAAAGAAGCATAAAAAGAATTATTATTATTCTTATTATTATTATTATTATTATTATTATTATTATTATTATTATTATATGTAAATAATAATTCTAAAAGTGATGCATTTTCATATAACAGAAAACAATCGATGAAAAAAATTAAACAACTTATTAAGTTTTCAAAAATATCAAATATATTTATTCTGAAAATTCTTTTCAATATAAATATAACTTAATTTTTTCTTTTCTTAAAACAAAAAACTGATTATAATCAGTGTATCAGTCTTTATTATTTTGTTTAGAAGCACAATATTTCACGTGTCTACAATATCAGGAGTAAAGCACATAACATTATCATTTTTTTTTGTTGTAATTTACAAATATCTTTACAAATCTAAAAAGCACATATTTTCTTCGTTCATGCCGCTAGCCATCAGGATTTGAGATCTAAATGTGTTCGTTAAAATATTTCAAAGAAAAATCTTACCCAAAACGACTGAATTCGTTTTAAATTCTCAAAGTTAAAAATGACCATTAACCGAATTTTATTTAAAATTCTGAAATATATGCATATACGATTTATTTAAAAAAACTATTCCATACATAAACGGAAGAAATTTTACACGCAAACATAGTGCATCAAAAATCAATAAATTTTTTGCATTTTCAATACATTCTTCTTCTAGTAGCTTATTTTACTAAGATTGTTCAGTAATTTTGTTTGAGGGCATTGATATTTTTAAACTTTTTTTTCAATTTATGATTAATTTATTATTTAATTTAAATATATATATGGTTATGCAATTGCATATCAACAAATAATGTCTTAAACAGAAGATTTCATTCAAAGGCTTTTATCAAAATAAATAAAAATACTAGAATTCTTTTAACAGAGTCCACTTTATTCACTACAAATTATCATTCTTCTCAGTTTCGGTTTATTCATCTAATTTTTAAAGCTGAAAATTCATATTTAAAGTTTCCTTTTTTTCCTATTAAGATATCTTTGCTGAATCTTTATCTTTGTGTTGAACATCATGTAAGTTTTTTCTTGTTATTTGTCAAGTCAAAACAATACAAATTAAATAAAAAAATAGAAAAATAATTATGAAGAGCATTTATTCTAATATATGAAGGATACAATGAATACATATTTCAGATTTAAATCTAAATAACTCATGTTATTAGTTTTTTATTTTTCCAAAAAGAATAAATATATAAAGTGAATCTTTTTTTTTCTATAAAATTCACTTACTTTATACATGCATTTGTTCATTCATGTAAGGAAGCAAAAGCTTTCTTTGGTCTCTATTTATTTCAATTGCAACTGATAAAAATAAATATGTTAAGAATGACAATAACTTTATTTATAAAAAGCTACAAATTTTTCGCAAATTTTTTGAATTTTTGAACCAGGTTCTTACATAATAGGACTAAGTAAAAAAAATCAATAAGGATTTTATTTAAATTTGTATTTTAATAAAAAACCAGCTACAGTTTTATTTTAAATGAATGATCTCCATTAGATGCATTTTAAATTATCAATCTTAATAAATCTATGAATCAGACATTTTTGGATTCAACCAAACTTTTTACATTTTTAAAAAAATGAAATCGACAGACCTGTTCAATTAATCCATAACTTCTTACCAAAAATTCTCTTTGTCTTAACTGATTTTGTCTTTCTATTTCTTCCGCTTCTACTATGGGTACAGGATCAAATGAACTGGACTGAACTTTCTTAATTGTTAAATTTTCCTTTATTTTTTTTAAGCTTGGCTTTTTTTGCAATTTTAATTTATTTGCCGGAGATTCGGGTCGGAGCTTTTCAAGTATTAATTTACCACCATTTCTTCGAAGAGCTTCTTGTTTTGCCTTTATCTGAAATTAAATATTAAATAAATGTTAAAAGTTGTTTGATTTTAGAAATCACTTAAAAATTGTATAAGGTATGAAATAGCATTCCAATTTATACAGATGGTTATAAACTTTGATTGTTAACAAACTTATTGTCTTAGTAATAATTGTTTAATAACCAAATGTTTTTTACTTATTCCTGAAATGCAATTATAAAGTTATATTACAATCCATTAAATTAAAAAAAAAATCGAGGATAAAAACCAATTTTTTTAATAGAAAATCAAAGAATCTTTAATTTCTAATTTATCTTACCAGGCTTTCCTCACGTTGTATTCTACTTGCTTCTTCCCTCGCTCTAGAAGCTGCAGTATCTTGAAACAAAGAACTCAAATTCTGATTAAAGAACTTATCATATTTCTCAGATCCTTGGTTGGGATAAATTCTTCGAAAATTTCCTTTGTGTTTTTCTTCCCAAGCAATTTGTACTTGTAAAGGATTCCTAGCAGGCGCTGACTCACTTTCACTGAAAAATGTAACTTGATGCTTTAAAGGTAAACATGAGACTAAATTAAATCATAATTAACCATAATTTAGCTGATATAAACGCAAGATTGAATATATTTCACACAATACTATAAAAACTGTTTTCAGTTAGTCTATATAAGTTTTTAGCCGATCAGATAAATGTTAGACGTTATCAAGAGCAATAAACAGTTTGAATGAATATTAAACTTTATTAAATGTTCGTTATCCCTCAATTAATATATAAAATTACCGGATTTTATTGAGTGTGTAAAAGTCTCAATTTCATGAGGATAACTTCTCTAATGAAAAAACAAAAATTCTTTATTGAAAATATCACTGTTGTTAATAACTTAAGTAATCTCACATTATGTTTTGTTCCTTATAAATTCCTTGTAACAATCTCTCCCTAATACGCCTTCTGTCTTCCTCCATAATTTTTTTTTTATCACATTGTTGTAAATTTAAAATTTCAAAAGTATCCCGAAGTAAACCTTCCTTAATGTCTTTATCAATTTGAGAATCACAGTGAAAGCTTGGCGAATGATTAACCTAGAACGAGAAAGAATTATGAGTATATATATGCCTCTCATTCAAATAAATTTCAAGAATTATGAATGATTAAAACCCACCTCTAACACATACGGCTTTAAGTGTTGATCTAATAAAATGTCGAAACCCAATAATTCAAAACAAGCATAAGTGAAATCATGCGTAGGAAAACACGTATGATAACTGTGCTTTAACATTGGATGTGCTGCTATAATAGTTTTAATGATAACGTCATCTGTGCTCGTCCAAATATCGTCTAAATCATAGCCTTTGGATTCAAACCATTTATTTAATGTAGAAATTTTTCTTTTGCTACCTAATTCATCATCGACAACGTAAGTCCGGCTGTGTTTATTAACGGCATAATTAGTAAGATGCATGTAAACGTTGGTTGTATTATGTCCGGTCGGTTCACGATATCTACTTGTAGCAAATCTGAAATTAAAATTTGTAAAAAAATTTTTTTCATTTAATTTTTCTTATATTATTTAAATGTATCCTCATTTAATGGAATGTTATGGAGATAAAATAAAATTAAAAAATACTTTTTTCGATATTATAAATAATTATAATTAAAATGATATATTTTTATTTCACATACCTCTTTATAGTGAAATTTTAAAAAATTAAATAATAAACTACTCTTACCGAACCAAACCATCATTATATACGAAAATCCGTAGCGGATCACAAGACGTTATAAGGGTATAAACCCTGAAGTCGAATTTATAACCGTCAATTAAAAATGGTTTTGCTATATAAATTTGGCAAATCATTTTTTCCTGAGGTTTCAAATCCTTTACAGACTTCGTCAAATATATACCACGTCCTTGGCATCCCATATCAGGTTTTAAAATATAAGTTTTGTTTCGTTTTATCCTGGCATAAGTTTGCAGATCGCCCATGCTGAAAAGAAAAAGTTAGGAAATTTATAAAAGAATGTCTTAATAGCAACAAAAATTATTGATGATACTTTCATTATTGAAGTATCTGTAACAGTTTTTCCTTCTGAAAAGCTGTGGTCCTGCACTGATGATGTCCTTTTCATTGTAAATATTTATAAATTGTAGGCTGTATTGACTGCTGTAACTTACTTACGAAAAGAAATAGATTGATGTACCTTATTTAAATAAAAATTTCGATTTATTCTTCAATCTAATATATTAATTAGGAAAAGACAATTTATTAATTAGGAAAATTACAAATTATTTCGTTATAATTTTAATAATGAGTTGATTAATCATAATTTTTGTAATTGATGTTGATGATCATTATGGGGAATCATAAAGCTCTTATTTTACTCGTACTTTAATTTTTCTTATAAATTACTATCAATTTCACATATTATGAATTAAGTGGAAACTCATTCAGCAACAGAATAGATCGTTAAGCACAATAAGTAGTATAGAAAAAAATCAAGTTAAATAGACGACAAGTTTCAATAAATGAAAATGACAAATAAAAACAAGTAATGAAAGAAAAAATCATTTCATATTAAAACAATCCTGTTAAAACTTCATATAAAGTTACATATAACAAAGACTGGAAGAAGAATTGATCAAAAACATGTCAATTTGAACCCTTACATAAATCGTTTTACATTCGGCAATATATTAAGCAATAAGCAGTCTCATTTTTCAAGCCATAAATATATAATTTAATTTTTTACCAGCAATATTCATTGTTCCGATGTATTCCTCAATAAATTCTTTAAACTGCTTTCTTTGCTTATTTTTGTAAATATCATTTAATATTTTATTGCCTACTTGAATTTATTAATAGATTTGGAATATCTAATGAAAAAAGAAATTACATTAATTTTCTCAAACTCAAATATTTCTCAAACTTTGTAATGGATTACAAATTTAAAATGTAACGAAATGAATCCATTCAAAATAAATAAAAATTCTTATTTTTAGAGCGTTTTCCCGCAACAGATTGAAGCAAATATGCTACAGAATATACAATATTTAAAAAAAAGTGCTGAATATAGATGATAAGGTGGTAAATGGGAACGAAATGACTTACTCAGCAGGAAGGCACCAAGTTTTAGGAAAAAAGCAGTAGTCTTTTGGAAAAATTTTCAGCATTCTGTTTAAATTCCGCGCCAATAAATCCTTGCGGCAAATCTCGCTCATTCCCGGAAAATGATTGATTTTCTGTAAATTCAATTTGGTTAGTTTCATGCAAAAATTTATTACACCTGTAAATTAATAAGAATGTGCCCTACTTCAGACATTCTTCTTAAATGACGTAGGTGAACTTAATGTACGAGCTAATATCTAAGATTATTATAAAATTCAGATTTCATAATCCATTCTCTAAAATATTAAACTGAAAATAATAATTTATTTAAATAAATTATTCAATATGAATAAATTAAATTTAATGCTCATGTACTAAGAAACATATAAGAAAAAACAAAGAAATGATTAGTCAACAATTTTCTAGTGACATTCCAACATTTTCAATGGAAAGAATTCATACTAGTATAAAAAATCTGCAAAAAAATACTATAATTTTTACATATTGTAATTCACATAATATTTGAATAATTGATTTTCACAATCTAATACCATCCTTATGTCAATGAAAAATAATATTTGAATTATTTGAAGAAAAGATAAAATTATATAAATTAGGAAAGAAAAGAAATTAGAAACCAATGAAATCAGCACAAACAATTATGCACATAAAGGTTAGAATTTTTTAGTCATCATATATATATATATATACATTAATTTCTATGCAAAAAATACAAAAGGCGGTGTTTGGCATGGACACTAAGTAAAGCTTGAAATTTTAATGACATACAACAAGCAGCGTTCATTTTCTACAAATATTCCTAATTTCTGAGAAAAATTTAATAACTACTTACTTGAAATCTTTTCATTTCTTTACACCTTTCTACAGTAATTGATAAGTCAGTCCAATAAAGATTCCAGCTTTCGTCTTCTGGTACTTCATGCATTCCAAATCTATAGGCTACTCTACGAACAACTTCATAACGGCAATTTGCGGTACAGATTGTAATTGCTCTGCGCCTCCGTTTTCGCTTTTTACGGAGATCTAATTTACTGGATGACAATTCCAAGTCTATTTTGGAGGTAGAATCAGAATCAGCATCTTTAATTAAAAAATCGATTTTAAATGATTAATGATAAAATAAATTTTATCAAAATAAAATTTATGAAACTTAATTTAATTTATAGAAATATAATAAAATTTAACAGATTGCTAAATGATATAAAAATCCACTAATTTAAAATTTAAATTATGAAGGATAACATTTTAATACATAATACTTAAAATAATAATTTAATAAATATATAAAATATAAATATCTAATAATAATAATATAAATACAGATATATTTAAAAAATTATTGTTTATTTATCAATATTTTTATTTTATATTATTTTCTTTATATACAATTGATTAAGTATCAATCTAAACTGTGATAGTTGCACCTTTAAAAAAATTCTTAAATTACACATTATTTAAAAGAATATACCAAAAGTAATAAAGTAATAATACCAAATAATTAAATAAATAAATAAAGTAATCATTTAATCAGGTTAATAATCAGTAATTAAAGTAATCATACCAATAAATTTTAAATTGAAATAGGGCCAAATTTATTCCTAAAATTTTATTTTGCATTATTAAAAACTATTTTTTTTTAAATTTCATTATTTTGTAATCAGAAAATTAAGAATTCTTGGTCAAATGTTGCAAGTAATTGAAAAATTAATAAATGTATGATTACTTACAATTAAACAATTTATTAATAAAAAATAATAGAAACATAAACAAGAAGTTAAGAAGAAAACAAATAATTGTAATCAAGTTAAATCAAATACAAACCAAATGTAAGAAAAAATAATTCAGAATTAAAAAAAGTGATTTAAGGGAAAAAATTCATATGTATATTTTATGGAATTGGGCCTATAAATTTTATTTTGTAAAAGCACATCCACAATTTAAATGAAAATGTAGTTTCAAATTCATAGTTCAGAACATAAAGAAATATGAATTATGTAAATAAGAGGATAAGCATTATTTCCCAAAATCCGTAATGTTTAATGACTGGTTAATCAGGATGTTTGAAATAAAAATTTCAATAATTTACTTCAATTACCATTGTTTTTTTCATTACTGGAAGCGTCTTTATCCTTTTCCTTCTGCGCAATATCATCACTATCACCACTTTTTTCAACTTTAGCCCTCAAATTATCCAAAAATCGCTGTTGTTCGGTCCTAGCTTTTTTCGCTTCAACTGCCGTGACCGTTTGAACCTTCGGTAATGTTTTAAACTCTTCAACATGTAATTCTTCTTCACTAGAGTCTGTATCATCGCTACTACCGGTGCTCAAATCACTACTTCTTAATTTGTTAGATTCCATACTCATTTTCCCTTATTTAGCAATATTTCTTTCTATCCCTATCTCATTATGACTCAATTTCTAAATCCTCTTTCTCAGCTTATGTGATATCTTGGCAACAAATAATTTAGATATGAAAGTAAATAAACAAGTGAAAGTTACAAAAAAATATTTTGATAATATTAGATTTGAACAGTGATAGATTTTAATTTTTTTAATTTTGTACTGATTTACTTTCCACACAATTATCTTCTTTATTTTCGCTTTGATGCTAGTGATTTTTCTTTTTTTCTTTTTTTAAAGTGGCCATTTGTCAACAAATAAAACATACGATTCCTGAACGAAGAAAAGAATGTTTGAAGAACGACGTGCGGCCAGACATCAATAAAGATCTGACAACGTTGCAATGCCTTAAAATGACCAAAAACAATGGCGTCGAAGAAGTAGCGTGTGTTTCATAGACAAAAATAGTTTTCTTAGTACTGTTAAAAGAATTTTGAAATTAACTACTAACGTATTCGGCATTATAAAATGAAAATGTATGTTACTTAGCTCTAATAAGTTTGATTACTTACAAAACATCATATTTTACTGAAAACTCATAACTTGCTAGAAAATAAGAGGCAGAATTGTCCCAAATGATTGATTGATTATATTCTTACAATTTACATTTTGTAGGAGCATCCCTGTCGCATTTATTTGGTATTTTAAGGTTCGTAAAAATCTAAAGGTTTAACAGCTTTATATGCACACTAGAGTATCATTTATTTTTCAACAGTTATGCATTTGCGTTTTGTATTTCGCTTGTAGCTTGATGAAGAAGCGACCGTGAAAAATTCCAGTGGTAGTTACATTCACCGATTATGGGTTTTAATTTCATTGCTTAAAAGAAGACATTTGAAACTTTTCGCTGTAACAACTTAAAATTAGAATTTCATTATTTTACTTTAACTTATTTACATTTAAGTTATTTTATTATTTTAATCTTCTGTCGTCAGACGTGACAAACAGCTGAGCCCTCTTAAAACAGTTTAATCACTTTAGGATTCAAATGTTACTACTGCTTTTAAACTAAACATATTTACCATAAAAGTAAATGAACTTTCTATATTAAATTTTTACTTTATTTTTGTTTTATTTCATTGTTTATCAGATGTGAAAAGCTTTCAGTTCATATGGGTATTAGTTAAATCAGCTCTCCAAATTCCTCTAAAACTTCATCTTAGTATTATTTATTTTACAAAGATTGTATTTCATCTGCTACAAAAGCAGAATTAATTTATGAAAAATTAAAGGGCCAAAGTCAAATAATTTATTTTTTTAATGTGTGCTTTCTTGTAACCTCCAATATTATAAAATTAAACATTTAAAAGTAAACCATAATTTGTTATTAGAATTTCATTTTCTTATAATTTTTTTCAGAAAAATTACCTAAGTGGATTAATTTTCATTTGATGAATTTTGATTTGATTGATGATGTGATATGATGAAATGAACCATAATATTGCAGGGATGCCACCTTCTCTCAGGTGAATAATAATTTTTTCCTTTCGATTCGGCCATCTAGGGACCACGTTTTTAGTGTCAATCTTTGATCTCTTTTATTGACGGTTGAAAGATGAATGAGTTTTGAGTTCAGTGATGTTCACTGATCTACATACCACCAAGGTTGTGAGCCTTGGAGGGACTTCTTGGTTTGGGGGAGCAGGATGGGTGATAGAGGTTATTAAGAGTAGAAAGAAATTGAAGGAACTGTGAGGGGAGGGTCGAGAACCAGAGAAAAGTGTAGAAAAAATCCATTGTCCCGAGCGAGATTAGAACACTAGCCTCCCGCACGGAAGACGAGAATTCTACCACTTATTCCACTCTGGTCCCCTATATATATATGTACAATAATAAATTAATTATATAACATTATATCTCTGACTATAATGCATATAGTTTAAAGGAATAAGTATTTTCAGCATGTCAAGGGGGCGAAACAACATGTACTTCCCATGTGGGGGTCCAGGGGCAGAACCTCAACACATACAACGTAGCCCTTGCTTTCCTCTTCCTGATGAAAAAATGTCTGGTGGCATACCATCTGGAGGTTAGTTTTAAAATTAATTTTGCTAAATATTAAGTCTGTTGATTAAATTTATTTTATGACAATATTTTTCAATTTTACAGGGATACCATGTAATATGGTTGGAGAATTCAAATCACCACTAGTAGTTGATCCACCAAACCTTCCTGTTGGAAATCCTAAAAAGAAAAGGAGAACTAGTGCTGCAGTAACTCCTCAACAAAGTCCAGTTCTGCAAGATTTAATGCCTCAACAACCTAGTAGTAAGTTTTTCAAATAAATGTAATCTTAGAAATTATTGTTAAATTCTAAAGAATATTCACGTCTAAAGCTGAATTTGAAAAGTTCAAATTGAAAATAGATAAATCATGATATAATTAAATCTTAAATATCAGTGCTAAAATTTTCCTTTTTATTTTCAGCATTAGGAGATACAATTGTAGCTTCAAATCCATTTGATGATGCTCCACCACAATCTTCTCCTTCAATGATGGGACACCATATGCATATGGGAATGCACATGAACAGCCCATTGCATAGTCCTCATAATATGGGACATATTGGTCCTCCTTTATCAAGTCCAATGAATAATATGGGCATGACTATGGTGGGTAATCCACTAAGCAGTCCTCTAGGAATGGGATCACCCATGGGGTCTCCTCACATGATGGGAATGATGAATGGAGGACCAATGGGTCCAATTGGAAGTCCAATGTCTTCAGGTCCATCGATTATTGGTCCCAATGGCCCAATGGGTAGTCCTATGACTTCCAATCAACATATAGGTCCAAACGGACCGATGGGAAGTCCAATGTCGAATAATTCGATGAACATGATGAACAATAACATGGTGGGAAATCCGATGACGTCGCCTTTAGCTGGACCTCCTATCGGTTCTCCAATGATGGGTTCGCCGCACATGAACATTCATAATGGTCCAATGGGTTCGCCTATGACGCAGAATTCTAATGTTATGAGTTGTGGGCCGAGTCCCAATTCTTGTGGTCCAAGCCCAAACAGCTGTAATGTTTCAACGACTGCAACAAATAACTTGCCCCCCTGCGGACAAACAAATTTATCTTGCGGACAAATGAATTGTTCTTCAACCAGTGTTAGTGCTAGTTCTAATAATAATAATAATTTGACGAACTGTGGTAATACCATGACGTGCAGTGCTAATGTGCAATGTGGTCCGTCCTGTGGACCTCGATTATCTGGTGGGTGTATGGGACCTAGAATGATGCCGCCGCCTTCTATGGGACACATGCCACCTCATATGATGGGACCTCACAGTTTCTCCGGTCCGAAGCCTCTTCCAGTATCAGCAGGGAAAGTATATCCTCCTGATCAGCCTATGGTTTTTAATCCGCAGAATCCTAATGCTCCTCCTATTTATCCCTGCGGTATTTGTCACAAAGAAGTACATGATAATGATCAAGCAATTCTATGCGAGAGTGGTTGCAACTTTTGGTTTCACAGGTTAGCATTTGTTTGAAACTTTTCTCTCGAACCATATTTTGCCCATAATTATTTTGTTTATTTAAATTTTAAATCTTTTGAAAATGCCAAAAAAACAAAAAATTATATACTGCAAATCTTAAGAAATTTGTATTTATTTAAAAATAAAATTTTTTTTAGAAATATTGTTTAAACAAAATTAAACATTAAAACATGAAATGTTAATATTTACATCATATAATTGATAAAAAAAAATTAGAATTAATTTTTTAATATGTTTTTGTTTCATCAGTCTAAATGAAAGATGTATAACAGATAAAGATATTAGCATATCTTTATATTATGCTAATACTTTTTTACCTTTAATTTTCATATTATTTTGCACATAATTTACAATAATTTTTTTAATATGTTAATTTTGAATCTAATTAATCATTTTGTTTCACTATAGAATGTGCACCGGGCTGACTGAACCAGCATACCAGCTCCTTACAGCGGAAGTCTATGCCGAATGGGTCTGTGACAAATGCTTAAATTCAAAGAATATCCCTCTTGTTAAATTCAAACCGTAGATTTACTAAGGAACCTCGCTTTAACATTTGCCTCTATAGTCTTTTCGTTTAGTTAAAAAAGAAAAAAATCGTTATGTATCCAATTTTCAAATTTTTCTCTCAATAACTGGACAATCCGATAACCTCTTTTTCAACGAATTTCCGCAAACGTCATGTACATAGAATAATTTAATTTTAAGATAAATATTTATAATTATTTGTTACTTATGCGCGAGATGAGTAATTAATTCATTATATAAAAGGCCGAACCAGCGATGGCAAGAGTATATGGTGTAAAATTAGTTTAAGTTACAAATAGGTCTTTTTTTCCCTGGAGCATCTATAAGGTTACATTGTACGCCTTGAATTCCTACAAAAATAAATTTACTATCATGAAATGCCCGTGTTTCCCAATGGAAAATAAATAAAATTACAATTTGTTATTGTTCCAGATAGGTTAATAATTAATTTGGGAGAACTGAGCAGAATAAATTTAAACGAAGATTTTTTTTTTTTTAATATTCGCGAAATGCTTCTAGAATTCGACGTAGGATTGAAAATACAGTATAATCCGATGTTTTGTGAAAAATGCTCCTTATTGAGTTGTTGAGATCGTACTGTTCTTCATTCATGAAAATTCTCTTTTAATTTTTCTTTCCATCAATAACATTCTGATCTTACGTGTTGAGGAATTAATTCTCCTGTTATTTTTTAAATTTACAACCGATTAGGGAATATTATGTTTTTCCATTACGAAATATTTTTATTCATAACTCATCGATTTATCTGCAAGAGCTACATAATTTTTAAAAATTATTAATTTAATTTTTTATATAAACCGATTAAAATATAAAATAGTTGAAATCATAAAATTCATTTTTATCATTTATGAAAGTCGAAGTTTTAATTTTCTTTTTTTAAATTTAACGAATGAAACTATTGTACTAAAACTCCCATAATTTCAATTGTCTGCCTAATTCCATAGATTTAAGTCGTATTTCAAATATTTTTAGTATCTGGCGCTTAATTGCTGTAAAATTATTCTATTCTTTACTTTTAAAAAGTGACAAAAACATCGAAAAATTTTATTTTATTAATACATTGATGATTCCTGTGGAACGTCATTGTTGCATAGGTCGGTGTTTATGATTCAAAAGCGATCTGAATGCAGCGGATTTTATCTATTATTATTATTATTATTATTATTATTATTATTATTATTATTATTATTATTATTATTATTATCATTATTATTATTA
>JAOWBB010007087.1:0-12873 GCA_028565995.1 Ricinus marginatus
GGAAATTTCTTTCACTTCCAGTTGCAGCCGTTCAGATTTTCTTCCAGTTTTCCGCCGGCTTAACCGAATGCAAATTGTACTTGAAAAGATAAATTTTTTTTTTCTCTGCCCCAGAAAAACGTTCCTTATTTTTACCATGGACTTTTTAAATTATATCGGAATCTTTATAATTCAATATTTTTTTATGCTATTAAGAAGGAGGCAACATTTTTATCTTTCACTTCCGAAAACGTGTTTTTCGCGTTGCAAAGCCGCTCAGAAAGAATTTTCGTCTTTCATCCGGACATCGCTCTTGAGGAACTGACGAATTTAATAACTAATTTTGAGAAATTTCGAAATCCTCCATTAATTCCGAGTCATTAAGGATCTCTGAATTATCGGGAGAATGGCAAAGTTTCACCCATCCATCCTTGCCCCGGACTTTACTGAGGCTAATTAATGTTTCTAATTTGTCTACAGCAAGAAGTAAATGGGAAAAGAGCGAGGTTGGCAGTGTAAAAGGGGAATTATAAACGTCTAATATATTACTGCGATTTGGCATGTAAGAAGATGAACAAATGGAAAACTTTCATATCCTGCGAGTTTTTCATGCTCAACCTAACCATGGAGGCATATTCAGCTTCGTCCAATAAAAAAAATTTGGGGTTTTAATATGAGCATAACCTTGTCGAAAATTGTATTTTCTGCCTTTCTTTAAGACATTCTGTTTCGTTTTCGAACTTTCCAACCCTTTTATGGACAAAGACCTGAAACTTTTTCATCGCTGTGCGCTCACGTCCCCGTCCCTTCTGTTGCCCGCAAAAGGCTTTTCCATTTGTACCAAATGGAAGTTGAACGCATATTTCATCATCTGGATATAATTCACAAGTAAATTACTCTAGGAATATCCCTTGGGCAATATCCCTGTGATGATTTCCAAAAAAATGTTGGTAAACTCATATTACGCTACATTTATATCCTTCACGGATCACCACTTGGGCAGGATAAGGTGATACGTTCCAAAAACCTTAATGCTAATAGGAACATAAAATAAGGTTTGACCATGCCTTAGATACCCTTACGGATATCGATTTGGCGTATTTACGATAAATATGGTCGAAAATATCCAATTAATGGAAACTAAAGATGAAGAAAGAAAGATGGTACTTGGAAAAATATTTACGAATATTAAAAAGAAGGGACTCAATCTTTTCATCTATACAGAAAGTTATGTTAAACAGGAAAAAATCTGTTGGAATTAGATAAAAACATCTTTCATCACATTATCGTTGTCATATGTAATTGAAAATAGATGTAAACAAGAAATTGATCTCCCGCCGAAACCTTTTATTATATAATGAGTAAACAAAAAAGCTGTAAGTTTTCCAAAAAAAAAAAAAAAAAAATATACAAATATACAGTGTACAGTTTTTGCAAGCGATCTAAGTAGCCGCGTACTTTTAGTATAATATTAACTTATTTCTTCTGTGAAAATTGATTTTCACCCAGAAAATGTTACAATTTTTAGTTCTTTCGCCAACATTATATTTATAAATTTTCACGATTCATTGTTATTATTAATTTATACGTGAGTCAATGAAGGATGATCCATACGAATAAAGTATATGGATTAATCGCTTTTTCTTTTCGCATTTTGTATCGCTTCCCGAAAAAATAAATTATTCAACTTATTTTTAAGTGTTGCGAAACATAAAGTCTAATTTTATTTTATATTTAGCGAGTATCGGGGATTGTACTTTATCACGCGAATGGGGATAAAATTATGGCCTTTTATGACTATTTTTAATTATATAGAGTCACACATATTGCAGCAGAAAAAGGACCAAGGAAATGATAATGGTTCCTGTTTGTGCTAAATAATTCACATGATTCGCTGCTACAATCTAAGACCCATAAATTTGTGACCATTTTTATTGTTTTTTTTTGTTTCCGCAGCAAAAAGGCATATTGGAAAATGGCATGAATAGCGTACTGGAAAATATTACTTTACAATTTTTATTTTCCTTCCCATTTGTTTTTCCCTGCAACGCCCCTCTCCGGATAGGAAAACGCTACTTTTGCCTTTATTTAATAGGCTTTATGGGATTCTTTGTAGGATTAAAATAATCTTTAAAAACAGAGAGTGCTCTCCCAAAAGGATTATACTCTCTTTAATGCTCCCTAAAGGTTAAATTTAATTCAACTTCTTTGTAAAAATACACGGAGAGAGTCTTAATCCAGTCGACTTTTTGAAAAATCTCCGTTCTCACTATCTTAACTATAAATATCGAGCGTTTTATGCAAATTATCAAGATGCGATGGTCCATCACTTTATCCGAGCGGTCAATGCAACAAATGTCTGCATTTCGCCTGATTCAATGAAATTTTTACAAAACACTCAAAATTCAGACTGGCAATGGCTGCTTGCCGGGAAGACAAAATATATTTTTTGGTAGCATTCTATTTGCGGCCTCAGCTTTATATTTTGCTTTAAATCTTCGTCTAAAAATTAGGTGACCAACCTATGCAGGACGATGAAATAATGGAAGAAATATGTATATGTGTATGTAAGTACGAAATGAACCAAGAAATTTTCATTGCATTGGCAAACGTAATAGAAGTGTGTGCGATGTGGCATAAAGATTTTCAGCATTTGTCCTCTGCGTACGTATTTAAGTGAATGCGATCAAACTGAAGATGTAATGAATAAACGTTATCCTGGATTTTAGATTGAAAATTTCAGTTTTCATTAAAAAAAAAAAAAAGTCATCTTAGCTTTAAGCCTCCTGCAGGTCGAATGGTTGGATCTTTGATCACGCGTGCGCTTATTTGACTTTTTTCAGCCCGCGTTTGCTTTCCGACATGTATTGCACGCGCAAAAAGGGCGATTGAATCCGGGAAAATTTTTCCGTCAGCAATAAAACCGGTTTCCGAGGGGCAGGTAGCCGGTCTAAATTGCGTTACGAAATCCGATCGCAGCCTGTGATCGGGGAACCGCGCATAAAGGAATAAATTTGAAAGGCTTCGAGCCACGTTTTACTCTGGAAATCCGGAGAGGATTCGGCGTGAGAATGATCGAGGAAAAGCAATTTCCATCAGATGGGAGACGGATGTAATTAATAATACGAACCGAGAAAAAAGGTTCGGAATTTTTTTTTCTCCCCGCCGCAGAATCAACCGGCAGAGAAAGGGAAAAGCAACATGAAAAGAAAGGAACAAGGGTTGGTGTTGAGGCTGCGAGTCTTGAATGTGAAGGCTGAGAAAAAAGAAAAACCTTTTGAAGTGCACATCAACAAATGAATTATCATTGATAACGGATGACGCGAAGTGCCACGTTTTTAACCTTTCAACTCTGCTCCCACGTTTTGTGAGTGTGTCAAAGGAAAATCCTCCTTTTTTTTTTTTCTTCAACCGAAATTCATTGTGGGAAGAAAGCAGGGCGAATTTTCTTTTAACTTTCTTCGTTTTCGGTGACATTTCTTTTCTTTTTTTTTTTTTTTTCTCTCATTCTTCCTCTTCCAACTGGAAAAGGTAAATATGTTTATTTTGGTACATTATGAAGGACTCCTTGCAAAACGGCAATTAAAACTTCGGGGCCCTTTTGTTAAGGGGAGAACAGACAAAACCATAACTAAATATTTGCCCAAGATTGTTTGGAAAAGGAAAGAATAAGGAGGCGTGCGGGGAGGAAAGAGAAAATGAGGAAAACCGAAAAGAAGAGTAAAAGAAAAAAAAGGAAGTTTTTTTTTTCTCCTCTCTCTGGAAAACCTTTTTTCCCGTTCGGAAAGTTAAAAAAAAATCATTTAAGATGACACAGCATCCCCAAAAGTGTTTTCTCTCTGCTTAACCCTTATGGAAACATATTTTTCATGACATATTAAACAGCGTTTCAGCAATCTATCCGCCGCATACGTAAAGAATTCCTTCAGAAATAAATGTTTTTTTTTTTTTCTGTTTTGCTGTTGAAATTTTCTGTTATTCCGCCGTAAGGTTCAAAATCCGTCACCGCAGTGGCTTTAAAAAAAAAAAATATATATATATATATCACCCTGAAATCCGCACATTAAAAATTTATAGTTATTGTACAGATAAGTTTTAGTATGTTTCGGGGCGTAAACCAAAATCCGAGTCGTTAAATCCGATCTTATAATTTGCAACTAACGGGAATAACCGCCACCGGGACACGGGGGATCGAGACGAAAAGCACGGCAGGAAAGCCGGGAAACTCGGATTGAAATTTTATTCCGGGTGCATACTGCTGCTTGCAATGGGGGGGGGGGGAAGGGGGAGGAAAAACCAGGACCGCAGCAAAATAAAAAAGGCAAAATTCCATTTGTTAGTCTTAGCTTCGACCTTTTCGCTCTTTTCCTCCGGAAAATTTTGGTCAGCTATGACGACTGATGAGGAATGCGGCCCAAGCTCCAGCGTGCGGCTTCGTCCAAAGTCGAATTCCTGTCGCTTCCATCGGGGTTTCTTTTTCGCAATTAGGCGCGTCCCTGGAGTGCCGGCTCCAGCGAAAAAATTTAACTTTTCGTTTGGCCGTATCCGTTATTAAGTCGATATTTTAGAGAAATGTTTAAAAATTGTTTTGTTTTTTTTTTTTTTTTCTCCACAAAAAAGAACGCGCTTTTATGATGATGTCAGTTCAACCGTTTGGGGATCCGTTTGAGGCATTTGCAATTTTCCCAGTGGAACGGGCTAAAAATCCGGTAAAATCTTTTTTCCCTCAAAAAACCGTGAGATTTGCGGGCAGAGTTCCATGTTCTTTTGGGCCCGTTGTTTTGGGTTAAACATTGATGAGTCAGCCAATCGGGATTTACTTATTTGCTTTTATTAAAAGCGTTATAATGTGAGTGTCTTACAATGCGAATATCTTCGCGTCCGAAAAAAATTGTATTCACACTTCGGCCAAGGGAAGCAAAACGATGCAAGACATAAAAAAAAAAAAAAAAAAAAAAAAAGGCAATTATAAATTTAAAAACAAATTCGGATTCTTAATTAACACGAATAAATTAAGAATAGTAATTTTAAAATATTCAAATTATTTTAATTAATGAAATAATATATTATTTAATTTTTTTTCCCCTTTCTTTTAACGTTTTGTAAAGTGTAAAAAAGGATTCGCGTCGCCGATGTGAACGCGTCTCTGACGGAATTTTCTGCGGTTCTTCTCACTTCCGTCTGCCGTCTGCCACGCAGGACGTCCGGTTTCGGGACAGCACCTCTCGAATTGGGTTTCCGTAATCGTAATATTTTGCCGGGATGAAAGGTTAAAGGCTTGCATTAAACTTAGTCGCGCCGAAGGGAGCCATCCCTATCGGCATCTATCCACACGGGATTCGGGACCGCTCCGTTGGCGAAGTATATATGAAGAATGTATTACATGTACGCAGCTTTAAAGAAATAAACAAATAAAAAGTCGAAATTTTTGAAAAATTTAACTGGAAACAGAATAAAAAAATGCGATTGCAAATCGTCATGAGTTTTTCTAAATAATATTTTTTAAAAGCGATTTATTCGGCTTCCGTTTCCACGTTGGTTACAATATTCTATATTCTTTATATAAAACGATAACATTATTTTGCGGAGGGCTTTTACTTCGCCTGGTGACAACTACCCTGTTTACTCTTTCCGTTTATCGTGCGGAATAAGTAAATATTTTGGTCTCTTTTCTTTTTTTTTTTTTTTTTTTTTTTTTTTAACGCACATTGCCCGAAAATTTTCTTCCCTGTACGATTGTTTCTTTGCACACAATAACAAATTTGATGTTTGCTTTAACCGTTTTGTTTAGAGCGCAATCGACTTCAGATGTGCTGCTGCGCTGCAGGTCGTACGGTGGCGGATGGTTCTTTATGAAAGAGAATTTTCCAACGTGCATTCGCGTACAGCAAGCACCTCAAAGCGACAATTTCCACAGCGTCCGAATTCGCTGTTGCTCAAGATCCGAATTTGTTTGCTAATCGGATCTGCTCTGCGAGTCTTGTTTTTCGGCGATCGCCTTTCACATCGTAATCGAAAATAAGTTGCAGTCGGGATCGGTAAAGTTTAACCTCGGATACAAAAATTCGAAGGCATTAAAATTTTGACTGAATAATAAAAATTGATTACGTAAAACAGTAATTCGTGCCGTAAACATTCGGCGCCGGTGATTGATTGTTAAGTATGATTCGAACATAAATTTACATCGTATTTGGATCGCATTAAACTGATCCAAAATGAAGGAGATTATTAGATCCAGATCTTGGAATGACACGTTGTCAATTAGTGTAAAAATTGGGTTTAATAAAAGGATCCCTTTGAGACTTTCTGCGTAGTAAATAATGGAACAATCAATCAACGTTCAATTGGGCTTATTAACCTAAATCAAGAACGGAACTTCGTATTGGTTGTTTCAAACTGGTTGTTTGCGAACATTAAAACCTCAAATTCTCTTTTTGCCGCGAGTGATGATACAATGATATAATGCGGACTTAATTTTTTGATTGACAAAAAGTATGAATTGACATTATTTCCATCATTTTAAAATATATCGATTGCCCGTTACGTCGCAGACATTTTTTTTTTTTTTTAAAAGGACAGAAACGATTAATATTTAGATTATGTAAAAAAGCTCAGAGTTTTTAAAAAGAAAGTGCAATTAATTAAATTGTCTTTTATAATATTGATTATTACATAAATTTAATTAAACGACTCCGGAGTGAAATTTAAAAGCAAAACTTTAATTTTCACATGCACACAAAAAAAGAAAAAAATACGAAATTAAAAATATAAAGTGAAACACAAACATCAGTCACACTGCCCGGTAAGCGTTAGGCGGGACAAACAGCTTTTCGAATTTTCCCGGATGATGTTTTTTGCATCTCTGGAATTAATTGAAAAGCAGAAGGGACAATCCCTAATAATCATGCAACATTAAAATGTTAATTCAATTATTTTACATGTTATTAGGCGTTATTTAAAGTTAAGCAAAGCACTTTCGCATACGATGCGGATTCGCTTTTCCAGGCTGCGGTGGTCGCCTCCTTCGGATTTCGAGAGTTCGGTCAACAGCAACGGTTGCGGCAGCGGCTGCCTTCCCACTCTTCCTGTTGCACCTTATCCCCCCCTGACGGGGGGGGGGACCTGCGATTTTGGGCATCGCGTTCGATTTCCCGAGAGCCTTCCCGTCCGCGACCGCGGCGGTTTTTTCTCCCCCGGCTGCGACGACTCTCGAGACGCGCGGGAAGAACGGGGAGGAAAGACGGAGTCGGAAAATTCTTCCGGTCATCGGGTGTTGAATTGAAAATTCGATTTCCCATCTCGCAGACACCAATAACGATTCTCGCACCCCTCGGAACCGTAACTGGGTTTCTCAACATTGCTGCGGAGGATCCGGGGGTTAGTTTGAGAGCCGGGGAGGAGGGAGGGGGAGAGAGAGAGGGAGGGAGGGAGGGTTATCGGAATTCGGCGGAATTTGCATTTTCCCCCATAAGAAAAGTGGTATTTCGAATGAAGACGCCGCAGCGCAGAAACTTCCTTAATGCATTCCAGGATTTTCCTGGAGTTCCCGGCATTCCTCCGGCGTCCTCCTCAAACCGTTTTCGCTAATAATGACAGTGCGGGGATGTGGGGCTGTCTGTCACCTCTCCTTTTCTGCCCCCACCGTCGGCCTTTTTTTTTCGCAAAAAAAATTCGCTATCCGAAAGGGAAGAGCAAATTAAGGCTAAAATGAAGATGGCGGGCGGAAGGTTTTTACCACTCGCGCGGGAAATTATGACTTACATATAAGCCGGAAAATAAATGTATCGTTCGAAATAGCTTTCCCTTTCTTCGTACCTTTTTTTTTTTTTTTCTTTGCAACCGTTCTGCAGTTTACACGAGAACACGCCGCTAAGCATTCTCGCGTGAGATTACTCAATTATGTCGGGTAATTTCCCCGATGAAAGGCTTCCTCCAGTGGTATTCGAACGGGCACGCTAAAGAAGAGAGTCGAAGGTACGTTTAACGGCGTTCGGATAAGGCACAAAGCCGCATAAAGCATACACTTCCGTCTTAAGCCATCGCATTACGTTCGCGATTGTGATGTCGCCGAAGTGAAAATGATCTTCGGGGGCGTTTTAATGAAAGAGCGCCCCGGTAAATTGAATGACGCCGAATGCAAATGCGAGATAAGTGGCTGGAGGGGGTGGAGATAAAAACCGTGGGAAATGGGGGGGATGAGATTGTGGGGGAGGGCGATGCGTCAAAAGTAAAATTTCCGGTTTCGGGATTTGAAATTTTCGGCGGTTCTTGCAAAGTAGCGGAAGTTCGGGTCCCGCACGCGACCGACCATAAATTGGGAAGCAAATTCGTGTCTCTCCGGGTTTTCCATTGCGTGCGGAAGGTGTCGGAGGTTAAAGGCAGACGCTCCGGAACAACGTGTGCGCCGAAGGTGGCGACGAGAAACGTGAATTTTAAACCGGACGAATGGGAGAGACAACAGCGGGAAGGTAAACAAAAGGGAAGTGAATCGGATGCCGCGTATAAATTGCTCGAAACGTTTTCTGCGTTAGATTTTCCGAGCGTCACCTCAAACAATATGCACTCCCGGTTTATCCGCCAATTGTGAGATTTTTCGCCCGGTACCAACTTCCCTTCCGTGGGGCGGTGTAGGAAGGGCGGCGTGACGCTCGTCCGTCATTTTCGTGTTTGACTCCGCCGAGAAGACGTCGAAAAACTGCGGCAAAAAAAAAAGAAATGAGAGCCCGCGAGACAACGGGATCTCTCCGGCAAAGCTCGCGAGACGAATTGTCGCGCGCTGTCCTTTCGTCGCGGCGCGAGTTTGCGACAACCTCAGCTTGCACAATTCACTAAAAAGAGTTTCGGTCGCGAAAGCGGGAGGACTTCCGGTTGCGGTCGGACGAGCAATCGGCCGCGGAATTTTTCGCCGTCCTTTCTCCCAAAGGTTCGTGCCACGAGCGACGTCACGCGAACGGAAGATGCTCGTGCGGTGACTCGATCTTCGCGCGGTTCCGGCAATCTGCATCGCTCTGAGCGCGCGGATGGTTTTTCCGTCCCGGCCTCCGCTGTCGGACGCGCGCCGCAGAGGCAGGATCGTTCCGCAGACGGGAGAGCAAAGGCTTTTCGCGCGTCGTTCCCGCTGCTTTGCCGATGAAAGTTCGGGGAAAGAAAAAATGTCACTTTGACGTGAAAAAAAAAATTCACTCGCCGAAGATGTCGACATTAATCGCGTTCGCTTTTGAATCGCTTTACTTTATCCGGTCCATTTGGCTGGAAAAGCTTCGCCCCGCGACTTCCGCCATTTACGCCCCGAGCCAATGTTTTGCGACTCCCGGCAATAACCGAAGGGGTGACGAACCTTTTTAATCCCGCGCGAAGAAGGGTCGAACGGGGTGGAACATCACCACCCCGAGAGAAAAGCGGAGTTTTCCGTAAGGACCCGTCCAGGAAGCTGAAGCATCGTAAAAGCCAATGGAGAATACTTTTAAAACAATTTAAATTAAAGCAGATAATTTATCATTTTCTTCCCGGGCCGTCTGCCCCTCTCCCCCGGGGGTTTCATTCGCAAAACCCGTGTTATTTATGAATTTAGATCCGATAATTGAACCTTTCGACCGACCGGCTTGAGTAATGACTTCATCCGCGCTGCAGAACGAGAAAAGCCACCGGAAAAACTTCCTTGTCGAGCGCGATTCCAAATCTTGCGCCCGTTTATCTGCGAAGGGCCGTCGCCGCGGGTTTCGGACGGGGATGGTGCGACTCGTTCTCGAACCCGCTGCGGGGCGAGAAAGCGGCACGCGGGGTAAAACCATCCCCGACTCGCACTCGAGAGACAACCGCGAGCCGAATCCCGTGATTAATCCGCCGAAAGTCTCAAAGCCTAATCTGATTTAAACTACCCCAGTGTAAGAAACTGCAAATCCCTTTAAGGTTCGCATTAAATCGCGGGAGCGAGGATTGTGCCTGAAGCTTCGGGCGGGCGGCCCGTCGCCCTTCCCGCCTCGATCAAAGCCGCACCGATGTGACGGAGGATAATTTCTCTCTTGCAGCGCCACCTGGTTACCTCCTCCGACTCGATTTTCGAAACGATTTCGACGTCGAACAGTCGGAAGAATGCCGGTTCGACTACCTGGAGATCCGGGACGGCGCCCACGGGTACTCGAACCTCATCGGCACGTTCTGCGGCAACAAGCACCCGCCTCCGATCACGTCCAGCGACCGGTACCTGTGGCTCCGATTCGCCTCGGATGAAACGATACAAAACTCGGGTTTCCACGCGGTCTACTGGTACATACCGAGGCCGACCAATTCCGATCACCACCCGGAGATCGACATGTGCAGGATAGAGGTGAACGGAAGCGAGGGGTTCGCCAACAGAACGGACATCGACGAGAATCGCGTGAGAATGTCCGTCACGTACGGAGTCCCGCTCGACTGCATGTGGATTATTTCGGTGCAGGAAGGCTGGAAGGTACGTTGCGTTTTCTTTCCAGGCGCTGGATCGCATCCGCTCCCTCTCCCGACCACCGAAGGGGACGGATCCGGAACGGAGAGAACGGAGCTCGGCAATGCAGATTAAGCAATTTCGAAAGACCGTCCGAATTTTTCCCCGACCGCGGTGACGCGGGGAGATGGAAAACTTTTCGAAATCGGCTTCGGGCAGGATTTCACGAGGAAAAGTTCAACGGGTTCGCAGAGAAAATGATTGGGTTCATTGAGTTGTATTTTGGCAGTGAATTCTTAGCTTGGCAGTCGTTCAGACGTACATAAAACCGCTCGCGACCCTGGCAAACGATAGATAAACCCGAGGAAGAACAGCCCCTTCCGGAAGGGGATTACTCGGGGAGAAATCATTAACGGATTGAGGGAAAAATAATGGAGTCGAAGGGGAGAGAGCAGCGGCGAAAAAAAAAAAAAAGGAATTTATGAATCCCACATAAAAAAGCTACGGGTCCGTTTTCGAAAACCCGGTAAGAAACTTGGGTTTCGGGTTTCGAGCCCGATGACAGAACAGGAAACGGGACGAAGAATCATAATTAACTCCGAACGTACGTCCGCGCGGGTGCGGTCGGCGGTCAAGCGAGAGTGCATTTTGTTTATTGCCCCACAGTTGGCTGCACTGAAGCCATCGCATTTCAAGCTCTTTTTATTTTTCTTTTTTTTTTTTTTTTTTTTTAACGGCGACTCGAATTCTTGTCCCACCTTTGACAAATAAAGGTTGAGCGTATTCAATTACCCGCGATTCCATCCTTTTGGAGCTTGCTCACACGAATTTTCGAGGGAAATGCGAGCCCTTGCTCGGCGAGCCAAAACCTCTCCGTTTTCAGCGTTTGTGCACTTGCAAAGGGAAACGCGAATCCGAGGCCTGTGCCGAAGGCAACGAGGCGACGTTTTTCCAATCTTTGTTTGCCGCAAAAACCTCCTCGGAAAAAAAAAAAAAAAACTTATTTCGATTCGTTGAACCGAGAACGGAAACATTTTTAGACTTCCCTGCATCACGTGCGTTGGCGCAGCACGGGGCCCTTTTCACTCCAATTTTCCCGAAAGCTTCCCCAGCCTCTTGGGGAAACTCCGGTTCGCATTTAAACGAACCTTGTGCGGCGTAATAGACGGATAACGATAGGAATCGGAAAACCCGAGCCGGGGTGCGCGGCGACAACCCCCTGCAGAGATCCTCGGCGGTTCCGCTCCCGGTATTGCCAACTTGCTTGCTTCCGGTTTGGCTCTTACAAGCGGAGCACTTGCCTTATTGGTGCGGCGATTTGCTTCCGTTAATTTGCTAATACATGCCGATCGCTAAAGGGATTATATTTTTAACGCATCGGAAGTGAATCGATCGTGGCTCTTAACCGTAGATAGTTTAATACGTTTTATGTGTCAAAATCAAGGCTTATTATTCTGTTATTAATGACGTGTCAATAACAGCAGGAACGCTTAAAAGTTAACGGAAAATTTTATCAGCTTTATATCTTATTTAGGATAAGATTGTGGGGATATGAAGTTTCTCACTTCCCATATGAGCTTTAATATCCAACCGTATAAAACCAACACACACACACGCACGCATGTATATATATATAGATGTATACAATAAATGTCTAAGGACTTGAGTTGTTGGTCTTTTGGGTTAAGTGGAAAAGTCAACACTTACATTTTATTACCAACCACTCTTCACTTTTAGGGATATAAAAGCGAGTAAACCCAGAAAATTTTGAATTTTTGCGATCCGCGAGTAGTAATCTTTTTTTGACACGGCATCTCCGCGTGCTTCGCAATGAACCCAACTTCCTTTTCTCTGGAAAACCAAAAATATAGGAAAGCAATTGAAATGGTAATGGTTTTTCGGTCGCCCCCCCCCCCCCGTTGCCTCTTACCGACTCTTCTCCGGCAGCAGTTCCGCGCCCGCTCGAGGGGGGGGGAAAGGAACGAATTTGTCCGGGGCGGTGGAGGTAGCTGCGACAACAAAAGCCAAAGGAAGAGAGGTTCTCATCGGAAGGAGGTTCGAGATCGAGGAGAGGCAAAGGAAAAAAAAACGGTTTGTTTGGGAGCCCCCGGGTCTAGACGTAAGTGACAAATATCGCGAGGTTCCCCCTTGCGGGCCCTACTGCACGTCAGACCGGGCAACCTGTTATTATTAACACCTCAAGTGGGTGACAAAATGAAAAAATACCTCAAATGTCATCTCCTCTTTTCTTTTCACATCTCACGTCTCAAGTGTCGTTAATTTTGATTTCCTCGATGACAGTTTTCTTCACTTTTTAAGATTCGACTTCTCTTAACTCCGCTGTCAAAACATCCAATCGCTGGGCCTCACTTATTACCGTCGTAAAAACGGTTTTTCTTTTCTTTCCATTTTTTTTTTCGCCTTTTAAAATTTCAGTACAATGGGGGGGGGGGGGGGGGGGAAAAAAAATT
>JAOWBB010007088.1:0-12860 GCA_028565995.1 Ricinus marginatus
CCCCACCTCAACCATCCCCCGTGAAAACTCCCGAACCTGACGCGCGAACCTCCTTCGCTCGCTTTGGCTTTTCCCGCGAAGCCTTTCCCCGATTTTCCCCGCGTTTTGCCGCTCCGAAGCGAGAGTTCGAAATTTCGAGTCCGGAAAACTGGTTTCCGTCAAATTTATTTTCCTCTCCTTCAGGCCCCGCAGAAAAAAAAAAAAAAAATGCGCCATCTCGCACCCGGGCCGCATCATGAATATTTATATGCTTAGTTACCTTTCTTCCTATTTAAGTATTAATCGATTAAAATCAGTGTTAAAAGCCCAAACGAATCATTAATCAAGGCAACACCTTCACAATATGTTTTATGTATTTTCCGTTGGACTTCCGATTTTCATCGCATCGGCTCAGAGGAGGGCTCTCTTTATGAATTATTGAGCCATTTTCACGCTCCCGCGCGGTTTCTGCCCGAACGGGCGAAAAACGGAGGGAAATCGCTGATCCCGCGCCGGTCTTCGCGATGCCGCTTCTGGAGGAGAGCGTTTCCGTTCGCTGGACAGGTATCGCGGACGTCGAGCGTCTGCTCGGGTCGGAACGCGAATGCTCTGTGCGCACTAAATCTCTTCTCTCATTAAATTATAAAATAAATTAATAATAAAAAAAAAAAAAAAAAAAAGAAAATAAACGACCAGGAAATGAATCTTCTTTATGGAGGGAAGGGAATTTTTTTTTTTTTCCAGGGAGGCCCTTCATATGTGTAATTGTGTTGGATTCAATTGAATTTTCCTCTCCTAACATGCACACTCATCCATTTTTTTTTTTTAAATCACACAAAGTAAATTGGTTTTGATTTGTTCTGTTTAACTCTTCATTAAAAAAAAATATTTTTCAATTTCCTGAAACAGTTTTCCGATTTAGGAAAAAAAAAAAAAAAAAAAAAGCGAATTTTCCGAGCGGAGCAATGACCGTCATCCAAATGCTGCCGCTCCTGTAAGGAAAATCCTCTCTCGGTCGACTCCTTGTTTTGCCGCTCGTTTAAATCTTCGACCGCAGTTCTGGAATCTCCGTGGACGCAGATCGTTCAAAGCGAGGGTATTTTACCCGACAATCCGAATTTACCCCGATTTGCGCATTTCAACGTGCGGAATTAAAAAAAAAAAAAAAAGCCAGTTTAAACTACCCCCCATCGGGACTGGGAAACAAAATCACGCGAAACGTGATATTATCAACGTTTTATTGTTATAAGCGAGTTTTCAGCAGTCGGAAAATGCCGACTGAAAATGTAGATCTCCTGACCGCGGATCGCGGACATTGAGCGCTACTTTTCCTTTGAATTTGCCACCTTCCCTTATTATTCGGTTGCGGCTCGTAAACGGGGGGAATTTGCGATACATCGCGATGGAATTGTAACCTATTGTTGTTTTCCAGTGGGTCATGTTCATTTGATTTTCGCGGGGGATAACTTCCCTTGGTGGAACACGCTATTAACTTATAAACAACGATAAGAAATATAATTTTTGGATTTGCAGCGCAAACGCACCCTCTCGGTCGAAGAACGGACGGCTTTATGTGCGTAAACTGTGAAACACAATCTGAATACTTAAACTGAAGATATCTGGTTATTCAGGAGACTGATTTGATTAGGTTTAAATGAGGAAAACTTTAAAATCTAGCAGAGTTTTTTTTTATTTAATCTAATTTCTAGGGGGATTAGCTCATAGAAACTTTTAAATGACAGAACAGAAACGTATAAATTAATCTTTAATTGATACTAATCTAGTAAAAATTTATTCTTTCATTAAATAAATACTAAATTATGAAATTTAACTTATCAATTTTTAATAAGAATCATTGAATGAGTATTAATTTGAACTACTTTTAAGGAACTCGGCAAATTTTTAGCTTGCCTGTTTAACAAAAACATGTAGGCAGTCGGTCATATATAATAAATACATAGTATTTCCGATTCTCTCCTAAAATTTTCCATTCACTAGATGCAGACGGGGTTAAATCCCAAAAGCTTGCCGTTTTAAATACTTTCAAATTTTAAGTGACACACCGTAAAATGGTTCAGGGTTTTCAAAGCTGCGGCCCGTTTTTATGGTTTCATTCAAAGTGCCAACTTTTAATAATTTTCCAGTAAGGACACCTTTAAAAAAAAAAAAAGGAAAAAACGCTGGATTTTCACGGGTTTTTGGACGGATCGAAGTATAAAAAAATTGTTCAAATTGTGTTCCCGGTTCTTTTGCGCTCGTTTCTTTCGAACAGTGAAACTGGCGCGCTTCCTGCTGACGGAATCTGCTGCGGTCCACTTTTTGAAGGATTTGAGGCTGCGATTTGAGGACTGACCCATTTGCGAGGAAACGGGAACCAGCATCTTCCCCCCGAGTGAAAAGCAGGGGACCTGACCGGGACCTGAATTCGGCGGATGGATTCTGACGGGCCTTCCTTTCCGGTTGGCAAAATTTGCCGATTTGGGGCCACCGAACGCAAGGGAAAATGAGACTGTTCCCCAAAAGCCGCGCCAACCGACGACCCGCGTCGGACTGAAAATGAAAATTATCCTGGTTTTCGGCCGAACGAACGTGTCGCAAGATGAACGGGCAGGCCGGGGCGACTCGCCCGGCTTTTTTTTTTTTTTTTTTTTGTAAAATTTTCGAGCCCAACTTTAAAAGATGTTTTTCCGGTAAATTTGCTTCCATTTTTTGGGAGGACGTGGCTTTTTCGGAAGCGAAACTTTTCCCGAATGATGAAATTCAAGGGGCAAGTTTATCTGATGAACATTTCGAAGCTGGCAACTGGATCGAAATCTGAACCCGAATTTAAATTGGATTTTTGAAAGTGGAAGTAAGCAGAAACGTCGCTCACTTTAACTGCCTCCATTATGACTTGCGAGAAAAGCGCGGAGGATTTTTGCCGGTGACGCTCCCTTTCCGCGCACCTCGGGAACGATCTCATCCGCACCGGATTTAAGGTTTTTCTTCTTCCGACAGCGGACCGTTTGGAAAAACAATGTCCGGGATGGTCCTCGGGATGAGAAGTTCTGAGACGCGCGCATCTGGAACGTGGGAATTGGCGAATCCTGTCGTCGCGAAGGAATCTTGCACTGGAAACCGGGCGGAAATTGAACAGGGATTGAATTCAACTCGGTCATTTTGTGTTAATAGTTGCGAGACACATTTAAAATGTATTTTTTCACCCGATTTAAAAAGAAATTCCCGCATATGTGAACGATTTCGAACCCGTTCTTCTCAAATTCCAGAATCTCATACGAGGCACATACCGGAAAATTCGTTTTGCAATGTATAATTCATTTCTCATTTCGTTAGGTTCTCGTATAACCAGTAATAAATTGATGTTAGGCGTTTTAAACTGGATTATTAATCGTTACCACTTGAACAAAATAAATTTGATTTTTTTTATAATGCTTTTGGTATCCCAAAGCATTCTGTTATTAATTAATGAATGTCCAGCATGTCCAGCATTTTAAAACAAAAAAAATTATAATTTCAGTTATTTATTTATTATTATTATCATTATTATTATTATTATTATTATTATTTTCCATGCTCAAGTCGTTAACTTGCCTGATTTTATTCCGGACGCCTACGATAAATCCATCAAGGAGAAATCATCTGAAAACATCTCCCTAATAAATTGACGTCGTTTGAATAAATTAATAACGTGAAATAAATTTTAAAATATTATTATTACTATTAACAATGCTCTCTAAGATACTCGTTTTGCAACTTTACCAAGGCGCGCTGCTTCAGGTTGCACCGATACTTGCCGGGTTTGGAATGAAAAAGGAAGAGGTTGCTCCGACCCGGCAGGAGAACGGCAGCGTAATTGAAGACGCCGGGAAGGCGCGGGAGGCGCACGAAATGCTCCCAAGGGGGCAAAAGGATTCTTCCCCGATTCGCAAATCCTGACGCCTTCCCGGTACCTTCCGCCAAATTGTGCGCCCCCGCGAATCAGGAACCGTTTTTCCAACGGAAATTCGAGCTCCGATTTGCCGACAGCGATCGAAAGGGGATGTCTTTCCGACTTCGGTTCACACGACAGAAATAATTTTATTAGCCGGGGTTATCGCCAGGTACGGTGAGACACTTTTCGCGAAAGCGATAAAAGCTCTTTGATAATAAATTACATTGATATTAACTGAATAATATTTAGTGCTATAATTAATATTTATTAACTCTATAATGTTATTGATAAATGAAAATGGAGAAACCGGGCCATTAGCTAATTAAAAAAAAATAAATAAATATATAAACTTGTTCCTTTTTTTTTTTTTTTTTTTTTTTTTAAAAAAAATAATTTAACGCAGTAACCGAATTGGCGCAAAGCGCGTTTGGCTGAAACTTTCTTCGGCCGGCGTGAATTGCTGCAGGGAAGAACTCCGTGAAATGAATGAACAAATCGCGAAAGGAAAGGATAATGGGAGGAATAAAGGGAACCTTTTTCGTTTTGAGGTACGGGCACTCCTCCAGATTACACAAATTAAAATCTGCTTTGGGGCTCCTGCCCTTTCGCTCATTTGTATTCAAAAACATTGAATTTTATGGATTTTCAAAGGGATGATAAAAACAGTCGCTGACGGGAGAGCATTGTCCAACTCCGAAAGGGATGTGGAACCGAATCTTATTCGGTAAGAAACGCTGCTGACAATTGAGCAGCAATAAAATAGTCCTTAGCAAGCGACGATTTTCAAGCTCTGAAAAGCGTTTTGCGTCGAGGAAGCCAATGGAGGGCGGTCACTGACGCCAGCGCAAAAATCGCAGCGGCACATGAGAAGATCTGCACTGGGCGGACTGACGTTGCTGACGCATGCAAAGAGAAAGCAACAACAGCGCCGGGAAAGCTGTCGCTTCTTTTTTTTTTTTTTTTTTTTGGACGAGTCGGAGATTGGAAGTCCCTTGCAGACTCGAGCAGAGAAAATCCAAGCATTTAAAGACTTTAATTTGTTAATTATTGAAATATTTAATAGGAAATCGGGGTGGAACGCGGGGAGTCTTTGTGAATCAAAAAAGTATAAATGTAATGCTATCAACTGATTAAAATGAAGAGTCTTCTGGGGAATAGAATATTTAAATGAAAACATTAAAGGAAATCGAAGCTTTCCCCTTCGGCCCTTGTAATTTGGTTACCGACAAAAGACTTTTTGCGTCCCCTTGTTAGGTAAGCTAATCAGAAAAAGCAACACATTTTCTGCTGTTTGTGCTTTGTAGCATAAGTCCTGCACAAGCTTCCTTGTGCAAATGCACTAAGTCAAACAAGGATTGTTTTAATTGATCGAGTCCGGTTATCGTGTGGAAGCCGGTGGGCTTTTAAGACGTGAATCCGCAAAACATTGCCGATTTAATTTACTCTATGCATTTGTCCAACAGCAATTGCAGAAAAGACGCCTTTTTTCGTTCGCCGAAAGTTCGCTTTCCTTTCCGGGGACCTCGACACAGCGAACCCGCATCGGAGGGAGATCTCCCACTTGGATTCTCCACAGGTTATGAATAATCGGGAAGAGAAGGTCTTCGCAGGGAAATTATCCATACAATTATACAAATCCATACGCGTTGTGCCCAAAGTCAAGCCAAGTTATTGCAAGCAGTCGGACCTGGGAAGGTAAAAATCATGTTCGCGATGTAAATTATTATCAATCGGCATATAATAAGCTCAATCTTACCGCACAGCATTTTCTGCTGTCTGCTTCCCGTATTTTTCCGAGGCAGAGTCAAATTACGAGCAACATCTGGGAAGATTGGGAAATGTAACGTTGGTAAATTGACGCGTTTGATGCGCCAATCCACGGTTTTTGAATCAAAACGACGCTTACGCCTTCCGCAAAAAATTTATATTTCACTGAAAGTTTATCAAATGCAAATGTAAACGTACTGAAAGCTGAATTTCCTCGGATTTTGAGCAATAAATGAAACCGGGTTTGTGAATGGGACCGCAGCAGAAGTGAATATGAATGTCGGGACCAAGGTGACGTTTCCCTTTAATTATTAAATTTTTATATTTAAGGAAAAGATTTTATTTTTATTGGCGTTGCGACGAAATGCAAGATGCTTCGAATTGGAGCACTCGCAAAATCGGTCATTCCGGGTCAAAATTCGTGGTGCCAGATTTGAGGTTAGGTTTCCCCGACGAAATTCGAGGCAGGTTGCTCAACTCGCCTGCGCAGAGGTCTCACCTCGAACTTGGCTATCTTCGACATTAATCAATCTCATTTCACACATTCTACGTGTCTTAATCGCTTTTAATAGGGAATAAATTATTGGTATCTATCCCAGGCTTTTTAATTATGTCAGATTGGATTATTTCGGTTCCAGTTTCGTAAATCAATAAATGCATTTTATTCGTACTAAGCCGAATTGCAGATTTATTTAGTTAATTTATCAGGTATCCGCGACTTTGGGAAAAGGGGAAAAATGGTGAAAGAAATATTCTGTTTTACGTGTTTTTATTCTCTTTTTGCGCGATTTCCTTTTTCCGGTGGGTACTAAACTCCGTGGTTGGCGGCTTATGTGTTCCGGGCATCACTCGAATGATCCTTTTCCAAAAAAAGAAAAGAAGTTAAAAAGAGTGCCGTGCGGTATCGCCTTATGAGAGTTTCTCATATTTAATGTAACGCACTCGAAGCAAAGTCTTGCGTGCGTTGACTCCCAAATATTTTTACATATTTTTGAAAAAAAAAAAAAAAAAAAGAAAAAAAATTTGGGACGCTGACATTTTGAATATTTTAATGAGGTACCTTTGCCTTTTCTTTTTTTCAGGTACGGAGCTCTTCGGACGCGAAATTGGAACGGGTACCCGTTCGAATCGAGGAGGCGAGATTGTTCATTAAGTGTTTAATGGAAGAAGAAAGGTCGGGGGGAAAAAAAAAAAAGTCCCGGAGGATGGAGTTGATGGATGGCTGGGATTTGGGGATGAGTGGAGGATCGGCTTGAGGGTGGGAGGGGGGGTGGGAAAAGTGATGAATGCGTCTTGAAGCGTTTCACGTTTTCCTCCCTCGGCTAAATTATAATTCATCCGATGGAGAGTGGTGTGTAACCCCTTTTGTTGGAAGAGAAAACTTGCAATGATCCGGACAATGCAAAAAAAGTAAACAAAAGCGACAACTTTGTTATAAATGAGCAAACAGGAGTTCTTCCTTTTACCATCAAAGAGATGTTCCCTGTGCAAATGATCATCATTATCATCATCATCATCATCCCTTATTTCCATGATTACTTTATTTCAGTTTGTCAAGCATCTCTTTTCTTCTTTTTCTTTTTCTGTCCCGGTATTTGATTACTTTTTCCCTTAAGAATTTATCCATCGTTTGTGCATTCGCTATGATCGGCCGCCGCATTTTTGCTGCTAAGAAAATCGCCGTTTCGTATCACCTCATTTTACTTGTAGTGTTAGCTCAGAAAAATAATAAATTAACATCGGAACTCGTAAATAAACCGCAAAAACCTGTTGAAACCTCCCGAACATAAATTTTCAACGTTCCCTTGCATCTGATGAGGTTAGCACAGAGAAAATAATTCAAATCCAAGAGTAAACCGTTCGGCTACATAAAAATCGCAAAATCCACGGTAGATTTTTTTTTTTTTTTTTTTTTTTATAAAAAATAATATTTATTAAGACTCCGATTGGATATTTAATATTGTTTTGTTAATTAACTACGGTTACTCTCTGGCATGGATATCACAAAACCGTAAAATATCCGTATAAAATTTTAGATTTTATTCATAGTTTTGAATAATTTATTCTTCTGTCAGGCGAATATTCGCTTTTTACATTCATTTTTCGGCCTTATTGACTTGATTAAAGTTGTAATGCCTTCAAAAGAAACATTTATTATTATTTTGTATCAAAATTTATAAATGGAAACGAAATGCAGATGGACCACAATGGTTCATCATGTTAGCAATTTAAAATGAGCCAATATCATAACTCACACATGCGTTAGGGAATTGAAGCTTTTTTTCACATTATTAAAACACCACGCTATTGCATAATGACGTTTTTTTTTTTTTCATACAGCATCCAGTCCGACACTGTTAACGAATTATACTAAATGCATAAATCTAAATGGAGACAGATCCGTTTCTGGCATCACTCCGGACGGCTTAAAGGAGACGACTCTCTTCGGGACCGGGAACATTTCGCGAGGCGCGGCGGACAGCCCCTGGCAAACTGACGGCACTCCGACAGCGAGAAACTTACTCGGCCGCAGGAAGGAGCAGAAGACATTGTCATTCACGGGAAAAACCGCGGCGGAGTTCACGAAAACAAGAAGAAGGTCAATCCCGCACTCATTTCCAACTTTTTACCTTCGTGAAAATCCACGTGGAATAATAATATGCTACTTCGCACTGGGCTTCGAATCCATAATCTTCGGTGCCCGTTTTCGCTGCGCGTCCGAGTGTGTCGAGCTTGCACGTTGACGGAAAAGGCGGATCCGGAGAGATTTTCCGCAGCGTCCGGAAAAGGCGATCATCGAACAATGGGCGCGGGTTTTCCGGGGGAGGTGGCGAAAGGTCTCTGGAAAAGGTTTTGTCGGAAAGCTCTTCCGCACACCGAGAAATGTCCAACCGACAACTTTTCCGCTCGAAATCTTTGCTTTTGTCAATTATCGGAAGTTTCATAGCGGGAATTTCAACTTTTGGAAAACATTTAAATATTTGGTGCTTAATCTTCTCTTTCTCGTTCCTCGCGGAAGGTTCGTGCTTAGACAAAATTTAATTTGCAGACAAACGTCTGACAAGAGGAAAACGAAATTGCTGAATAATACACGTTTATTTGATGAAAATTTTACAGATGTTTACATATCAAAGGGAAATACGAATCATGCACAGAGAAAATGTTAAATTGGAGCGGATTCTGCTCTTACCTTATTACTTTCGTGCCCGGCTCGCTCCAAAAGTGCACAAGTCAAGTTTGGAAAATGCTTGCTTGTACTGTCTGAACACGTTTGAACCGTGGCATCCGCAAATCGTTCACCCAAACCCGTGAATTTGGGACCTCTCGGGGATGAATAACGCAGGAAGTTGTTTTGACAATTCGAAAAAAAGGAAAAGAGCCCCGAAAAAAATATTGTTTAAGCCATTTCCCATTTAAATCTCGAAAATTAATTTTCCACACATAAAAATCGAATCAGTATTTTATCTCCGTGCCCGTTTTATAACCACGGTTTCGGTTAGAAGGCATCAATTTGTATTAGTCCTCTTCTATTGCAGTTTGTCAATCATAATCTCATTATCCCGAACACTTAATCCTACACCATGACAAGTTATCATTCAAAAACTACATTTTGCATCGTTGGATATGTAAACTAGTCGGATAGGATTTGGAATGCTTTCATAAAATCAGATTCCGTATTCATTCACTATCGTATTAAGAGGATGGTGACCGATGCAGTGATGGGACCAGATTTGTGATAATGGATTCGAAGTGGCATTATGGCACGATTATTCAACGATTAAGATCATTAAGGCTTTCCGATCGTTTCGACGTGGTTTGTCGTTAATGTTATTTCCAACTGCAGAAACAGCCGGAGCCGAACGGCGGAAAACAATCGAAATTTTCCGAAACACGTTCCGCAGAACTGAAAAAAGATAAGGGCCGAAGGCATTCATTGCGCTATGCCGCAAATCGCGGCTTATTTTTTCTCTTTTTCTCTCGAAACGAACATTCATGCATCGTGTCGGGTGCACTCCAATACGTTTTTGTATTTTAACATTTATATGGATATAATTGGTTTAAACATTGCTGACGGAGATTGATTATTCGGAGGAGAAGAAAAAACAAAACGCCTCGGAGGATTTCTATTAGGTTTTCTTTGATGGAAATACTCTTGTTTATTTTCCACATTGCCGTAGAGAGATCGTTAAAACCTTTACCAACACAGTTATTTATACCTTTTATAATCGCTAAACAAATAACCGTTCCGGGGGAAATTCGTTTGTGCTGAATAGAATATTTAAAATCGGATTGTACTACCCGTTTTACGTCACTAATTTACCCCGGAAAATTTTCCGCGGAAAATGAAAATTTATTCCGTTTCTTTCTGCCGAAAATGTGGCAGGCCTTTTTTCACCTCTCTCCCATTCACCGCCGCCCCGAAAGGAAAGCAAGTCACCGACAGCCCTTTCCTCGAGCTTTCCCGGTAGCCCTTAGGATGTCGGACCGAAATTTTTGATTTTGAAACTCGCGTTCCGGATTGTATATTTAAATTTTCAGTCCTGATCGAAACATCGCTAATAAAATCATTTGAATCGGGTAAAAATCCGCGGGTTCGCTTTAAAAAAAAAAAATTTACAGCAGCTTCGTGGACGCAGATCGACAGCGGGACAGTGGAAAAGGTTGTTTAAAATAATATTGAAAAAGCCAAAGGAGTCATCTGCGGATTGATATAAAACGTTATATTAACGATATCTCCCATTGCAAAGATGTATTCTTACGATTCCTCGCATCATAATATCTTAAATTAAGGTTGATAGAAATTAAGCTTTTAACATAGTACAATTTCAATAGTAAAATTTTAATTAATAAAATGTTTAAATTAACGAATGGGAATTCATTTAGCGGTGGTCTGACGAATACATTCATATTATTTATGTTGTATATCACTATAAATGTAAATTTTTTTTTTTATTTTTATTACACTTTTATTATATCAACTTTTTTTTTCCACATTGATTTTTTCGGTTTTAGCAATAAAATACTGCTAACGGTGATAACTGCGATAGAATGTGGAATACGTTCCGATGAATCGGCAGATACGACAGTATAACAGGTATAACAGATATATATGTAACATATTTTTGATTCTTATGTACTTGTAATACGAATAATACGCCCAAGATACATCGTCCGTAACATTGAATGTCAGAAATATCTCAGACGGATAACAATGCGATCTCGGCAGAGGCAATGAGGAAAATTCTGGATTTTGACACTTGTCCAGAGGACGGATCCCGCAGGAACCGTTGTGGGTTTTTCTTGATCAGCGAAAATTTCCCTCTTTGGAAATCGAATAAGCAATCTCGAGATTTTTTCCTTGTGCACCTAATCTTCGGCGGGTTTGGATTATCGAGGGCGATCCAATGGCACGAGGAACCGGCCCTTCCAACCGCGCAGAATTAACGTTTTTGATTTACTTTAAAATTTATTTCTGCGGTCAACATTCTCCGCGGCTCATAAGATTGCCCCAAACGAAATTCGCAACGGCTTATTGTGCGTAAATATACATGCACATATTTTTCGTATATTCGAAACCCTTCGCTCCAGATCAATGTCTTCAAGTACAAAAGGAATCAATAACGATGAATGCTTATTAATAAATGAAAGCTTTTAATTACACAAAAGGGCTTTTTTTTTTTGCCCCGAAACCTTTTTTTGTTTCTTTCATCTTTCTCCCATATCATTCCCCTCTCCGGAGATGGAAGAATGGAAGAAAAATGCGCCTCGGTTCAACAAAGGTCTTCGACATAAGTTTGCTGGGAGAAAAATTCTCACGTAAAGAAGAAGAAAGAAAGATTGGATGTCTGCTCTCCTGAAAAGCCCTTCCCGCAGGGATGAAAGAGGGAAACAATAATTCCATCGTGGAGGAAGATCACCGGACGGAAATGATCGGCGAAAGGGCATCGCGAGGTTCCGGAAGGGCAACGCGGGCCGGCACCGATCAAGCACGACAGCGCGGGAAAAATCCCTTTCCGTCCTCGGCGAAGGGATCAGGTGCGCCCGAAGGATTTCAGCAGCGAAAAGGAAAACCTGAATTTGTCAGAGTCGCGTCGATAAACGCGATTACAATTAAAAGAAAATTTTTATTGCTTTCTTAAAAAAGTCATAACCGTTATAATGGGAAACCACTCCGATGGGTCTCCATATTTCGGCCGGAAACGGCATAAAACCTGCTATAAATATATTTTTTTTTTTTTAACTGATTTATTGAAAATACTAAAAAAAAAGTGGATACATTGTTACCATTTACACATATAGCGGATTTTTCTTCTTTTTTTTTTTTTTTTTTTTTTTTTTTTTTTACTATCTCTTTGTGACACTTATTAATTTATCCTTAACAGCTTTCCCTCTGAAAAACCTGAACATAAATTTTCTGTCGTCAATTAACTTTATTTTTTTTCTCCCAAACTTTTTTTTTCAAAATCACAATACGCACGAAATCAGGTTCAGCTCGTTTTTTAAATATCCTTTTAAAAAGAAAAAAAAAAAAAAAAAAAAAAGGAAAAAATAATTTTTATTTCAATTTAGTTTAAAGTTAAATTTTAGACTGTAAACTGATTTTTACGACGCGATTAGTCATAAATGAGACAAGTCATTCCGGGCAGAGCATCCGAGGAGCGGACTTCTCGCCGCGAAAGGTTTCCGGGCGCGCTCGCGTGGCCGCAGGAAGCCGGGCTCCAGCCCCGCTCACGTGCCCGGCGGAACGAAGGTCGAACGGCCGGAAGCGAAGGATCCGAGACCGCGGAGCTCGCGAAAACCCCGATCTCGCGGGAGGACGGCGGTCGCCCGGCAAGAAGGGTCACGTTGCGGTGTCCCCTCGCAGCGGGACCACGTCACGCGCGCTTTCGGTCCGCACGACAAGGAGCATCTCATTTTCGGTTTAATAACGTATTCCTTCGCGGCGAAACATCCTTCGCGGAAGCAAAAACAATCAATTTGTACAGTATGGAGGAGAAATTCCTTCGGAGGGAACACGGAACATAATTAAAAAAATATAGATACATATATGAAATCAGCGTGAAATATTACGTATTAACATAAACAAGCATAAAATAAATTATAGCTGTCAACTACCACTTGTTTCTGTGCCGAATTATTTTTTTTTTTTCACCACGGGCGCGCAGCGCCGCTTTCCCCCCCC
>JAOWBB010007089.1:0-12849 GCA_028565995.1 Ricinus marginatus
GGGAAGCATGCTGCTGATTCTGAGATGCGTCGATCCTCGGGACAAAGCCATGGCGCTGGGTCTCATACAGTTCGCCATCGGTCTCTTCGGTAATTGTTCTCCCGGCTGAGGGACTTGGGGGGGGCTTCCGACGCGAACGGAGAGCGGTCGGTCGAGAGGAGCCCCGCTTCTGTCCGAGGTTGGCGCTCTGCTTTCTTGACGCGAACGCGACCCGTTCGGAGCGCGCTCGTCGCCGGAGGGGAAAGCGCTCGCGATGATAAAATTTAATTTTAGCATTTAGAGATCACTAACTGCTCTGAAGCGGCAGGTAGATTGCCGATTTGCATCAAACTTTGCAGTTTGACGCTTTCAAAGCGAGCCTGGTGCCAGTTGTTGCTCGAGACATGGAGAAAGAAAGTTATGGAAATCGCTCGGAATACCGGAAAGCATAAGGCGAACGGCGGAGCAAGGGATCGCTCCTAAACCGCGGTTATATAATGACATTTTCGCGTTCTTTTGCTGTCGGAAAAATCTTTTAATTTTCTTATGTCGCCCCGCGTTGGAGATGGCCCCGATTTATTTCATTTCGAAGTGTTTCAAATTTCTTGCTGAGCATTCGGAATGTCGTACATTCCGCAGCTTTTTTTTCGCACAGAATTTGAAGATCGCTGTGAGAGCGCGCTCTGATATGTTTTCCGATTTGTTGCGCAGGGAACGTTCCTTGTCCCATAATTTACGGAGCCGTGGTCGACTATGCCTGCCTGATTTGGGACAAAGCTTGCGGGAAACAGGGCACTTGCTGGTTGTACGACACGGATGTTTTCCGTACCTTTTATCACGGTGAGTGAGGAAAGAGTCGAAGCCCGTTCTGCAGCCGCGGTCCTCGAAAATATCCCGCGGACATATTCATTTTGTCGTTTTAATTTTCGGAAAATTTTTTCAGGAACGACTGCCATGATATTTTTGCTGGCTTTTTTTGTGGACCTTATCGTCTGGTACAAGGTGGAAAGCATAAATTTTGGAAACGATCAAGTATCGGAGCAATCCGAGGAATTGAGTCCTATGAAGCAACGGTCGGAAACGTCCGTTTGAAGTTTGGAAGAAAGGAAAGAAAGTGTCCGCCACGTAAACTTCTCGTTGTTCGACAGCGTTCAGAAACTTTTGCAGAACATACCTGGATCAATCAAAAGCCGTTCGCGGACACCATCACCATTTAATTATTATTAGTTTACAATCAATCTACGGTTTTATAAATCTTTTTTTAAATTTTTTTTTTTTTTATTGGAAAGTGATTTATAATCGCGCAATCGAATCTTAGATACTCAAGTCATACTAAAAAATACTTAAGAGGTGCCTTTTTATGAAAATAGGCGATGGAATGCATTAATTTTTCTCCCCCTAAAACTGATTAAATTGCTCAAATTTTCTAAATTTTTCATGTGCACATACCTGTCGATATTTCAGGTTTTTAATGCACGGGTGAGGCAAGATCGCCTGATGCAAAAATCGAAATACTGCGTGAGCGGGCGTGAACGAAAAAACAGGAGCAGAAGCAAATGGAGAAATTGAAATTCGAAATTCTCCTTGTCCGCCAAAACAAATTCTGCCAATCTTCGATCCACCACATTGATCCGAGCCACGTCACCCTTGATTTCTCACGATGTGGGAAAACATCAGGATTCCTGCAGTGAGTGCCGTCCCCTTTTCGCGATTTTTCCAGAATCGCGTCTTTCCACAAGTGGAACGGTGATTTTTCGAACGGGCGGATCCTTCGGATTCGACGTTATTTTTGCAAACATTCAAGTAAACTTTTCAAAGCTCCGATTTTTTCGATTCGCCTGCGAACAAAAGTGAAGGAAGGATCCCCATTTAAAAGACGTCAAATTTAATAAATCCAATTCAAGTTTCTCTTGCGGATCCTCAAAATATCGACTTAAAAACATATTATTGAAAAATTAGACGTTAAAAGTCCACAGCCGCATGTGTACGTACACGCACTTCCATATATACGCATACACATGCGTTGTGTGTGTACATAAATGATTTATATAATCACGTTTTATATTTTTGTTTCGTCCAACATGATAGAAATGCCTCGGATTAGGCATAGTTATCCTCTCTTTTTCTATTTTCTAGGATATCCGGATTAAGCATTATTACTATAATTGAGTGTATAAATGGCAAATATTAAAAAATTTAATGCGTATTAAAATGCAAAAAAAAAAAAATTGATATTCAATATTTGAAAGAAACAAAACTTTAGGAGTTATGAGGTTTATTATTAATTACTCTTATACTATATGAAATTAAAACCTAGTTATTTTTGTCATTTTTAATTTTAAAAATTTACAAATATACCTGAAAACATCATAATTTTTATCATTTAAGCATAAAAAGAAAATTTTTTTTTTTTTTAAATAATGCTCGGAAGTCATTTATTTGGCTTTCTTCTCTTACCACCATTGTGGAGACGGAGAAGGGACTAAACGAGAACAGAACAGCAGTCGGAAATTAAAAGATTTTCCCGAATATTCATCGAATTTTTGTAAACATTATTTATTTTAAAAGATTTTACTTGATGTTTAGCAACGCGAGCTCGACGGTAATCGACCAACTATAATGCAGCACATCAGCATGAGTTAAAGTCAGCCAGGAACAACTGAAGACTGTGGCACTCCGAGGTGCTCTTCGGAATTTCGCCCGGCCCGGGATGGCGGTTTGAAAATCCAAAATTTAAAAAATTTGACCGAAACCGCAAAACGCGAACGGATTTGAGCAAAGATGCGACGATGCAAATTTCATTCGTTTCATTTTGAAATTGCGAAGACTTCCGATTTTCGCGATTTGCCTGAAAAAGCGCGTTGCGGAGCACGTCCCGGAATTTGCGACCTGAAATTCCGGCGACCTGCTGTGCGAAATTGTGAAAAAAAGAAAAAAAAAATCCCTTTCGTCGCCGGCCATCTCGACAGCAAAGTCCCGAAGGAAAATCCAATGTTTGCTTAGTGTGCGGCGCGTGCGACGCTTCGCAAATGCTGCTTCCTAATATGACGGAATCATGTAATACGAATTGCCTTGTGAAAACTTTTATACGAAACTCATTTGAGAATTTTCAGAAAAAAAAAAAATAAAGGAATACAAAGGACATTTCTGCCCTGTAAAAGCATTTTGTTCGAAACTTACGTTATTTCATTACGAGAGACGAGAAATATCGAACGTGACATGGAAAGACTAAGATATTTTTTTTTTTTTTTACATTTTCGATTAGAAATACACGTTAAATTAGAAGCTGCGCACTTTGGAAAGTGGACCGACTTAAATGAAAATTTTCAGTTTCTTTTTTTGACGGATTTCTCCTTTCTTCGAGAAAGATTTATGCTTGAGAAAGTGCACGGTATCAGTAACTTCAGGCGAGAGTCATCGGCCATAAGGGCGACTCTTTTTACGGGTTGGAACGTTTCGGGAAAAAAAAAAATAAAAATTCTCACTGGATGCCATTCATTTCTCCGCATCCAGTTGGGTCTCCTCTTGCTGCTGTATATGAAAGAGAAAAAGAAAATGTAAAAACTCGGTTTTTGAGAATGATGAGCTTCTCATCGCTAATGCGATACACTTAATTGTATTGAAGAGTTTCCGACATGACAACAGACCGGTTAATTCGGCCTGTACACATGACGGAATTTTTGAAGTGGGCGCGATCGGAGTTTTCAATAAATCCGAATAAATTCTTCAGTTTAACTTTGATGTAGGTTTGCGCGGTGTTACGCCGCGGGAAAAATTTAAGGAAAACGTTAAGGCGTGCGCGAACCGATGGTCGGATCGAAAACCCGAAGGAGAAAATTTCATCCTCGAACCGTGGAAAAATACCGAACTGCAACGCAACCTCGGCCCTGTGTGCACAGTGAGGAATTGATCGAATATTTTTACAAATTCTTTCCAAGCGTTTGAATTCAAATAGCGGACTCGGCGAATCAGAGGAGTATGAAGCCTCTCCTTTGATGAAATCCTCGGAGCTCGAAAATATTCGTGAGGCTGACAGGCATTTTATACGTTGCCGCATTACGGTTACGGGGAAGAAAAATTTTGCGTTTTTGATTTTTCTCACCTTGTGGGAAATTTCCTAGCGAATCGCGGAGAAATTGTCAAAGTGTGGCGTAGAATCGATTCCCAGACGCGTAAACTTGAAAATTAAGTTCGTTTTTCCCCTCCCCCCCTCCCTAAAAGCAAAAATCGTTCCGTAAAAAAACTGGCTAAAAATTTTTGCTGAACCGGGAATGACAAAATAAACGAGACCGACTAAAAAGATTGAAATTATTAAATAACACGTAATGGCGACGCACAGGAAAAGAACCGCGACAATTTTCATAAAGAATATTTTTAAAAAGAGCTCCGTTGAGGACTTACTTTTATTTATGAAATGTCAGAGAAATGCATAACAATTGCTGTTCCCGCATCGACGCCATCATGGAAAAAGATCGTTTGCCACGATTCCATAGCGGCTCCTCCGTGCAATACTGTAATTGAATACGAATGCTGCCACGTCTTACGATGAGTCTAACTGCACGTTTCTTTGGATCTAACTTTCTTCTTATGGCAGTTGAAATTGAAATGTTAAAAGCTCATTTATCACTCTCATGTTATTCATGATTGTGGGTATGGAAGACGGTAATGGGAAGGGTATAATGAGACTGTCCTGTGAAATCTTTCAGAATGGCCTAGTTTTATTTGTTTCGAATAATTTTGTAACCGTTTTTACAGGTAATTTCGACTGCAGACACAAAATATCAAATAACGTTTATTATGTGTCTCTTTTACATCACCATCCAGAACTAATGGATGATTGTTGCATGTTAATTAATAAGGAATGGAAGAGAAGCCATGTAGCCAGGTAAGTAATTTCATTTTTCCGATGTTATCAATTCCAAATTCAAAAGTAACACGAATGTTTTAGATTGAGAAGTTTAAGTGCCTCAACAAATAATTTCCCCACGAGTTTAATATTGGTGGAAGAGGCAACTAAACCGAAAGTCATTGGACATTGTAAATTATCAAGAATATCACATCTTCCTCATGTTTTTATTGAAGCTGTAGTCATTCATCCTGATTATAGAGGAAAAGGCTTAGGAAAGTTCCTGCTGGAAAAAGCTGAAGTGTATCTCAGAAGGTATTTACAGTACAGAAATTTAATCAGTTTTTAAATTTTAAATGCTTTGCATTATTTAACTCTCAACTAAAATGATTCTGTTTTGTTTTAGTAAGAAAATTGAATGGATTTACTTAACAACAACTGAACAAAAGTTGTTTTATGAAAAATTAGGTTTTTCAGTTTGTGATCCAATAAATATATATGGAGGTAATACAAACCATCTATTTCAAAATGCTGATTACAGAAGTAACATTTCACCAGTCACTCTAAGGGAAGACAATAGCCAAGCAAATAGTTATTGTGCAAGTGTTTGTTCTGAAAATAGTTCAGATCAAGTTTTCCCAGGCTCAGAAAGTTTGCCACCACCTCCACCTCCACCACCACCACCACCACCACCACCACCACCACCACCACCACCACCACCACCACCATTTCCATTTGTTTCTGAGTTGTCACTTAGTAGTTCAAGAATTACAGTTGAAAGTAAAAAAAAATATATGAGGAAAAAAATTTCTTAATAAATTTTAAGTATTTAATAAGAATGTTATTGACATAACAGTATTCTTTAGTTTTTTTTTATTTTGTGAAATTTGTTATTTTTACATATTAATTATTTATTTAGATTCATGTGTTTTTGTGGAATTCTGAATATTCTTCAAGAATAAATTCTTAAATTAATATAACATTTATTAAACTCTTATTAATCTTCATCCAGCATCTTTAGAATTACCTATGTGAAAATTGTTTATTTATGTTATTTTAAATTGAAATCTTTTGGCTTCAGATGAATTTTAAGCCAATATAGTTACCTGTAATAATAGAATTATAGTTGAAGCAAATATTTATTTTAGACAATTCTTTTAATTAATGGCTGTCCTTTACTGAAAGAATGTCTAGTAAATTTTCCCTTTGCATGTTCTCTTTTTTTTTAAGAGAACTTTTTTTTTTGTATTTTACTTTTTCTGTTATTTTAAAGAATGCTTTAAGAATAACGTTTTCTTTTCTGAATTTTTCTGTTTCCTTTTATTATCTTATAATATTTTCCGTTTCATTTTGTCATGTGATAAATGGAGGTATTTCAGGTACATTTTTTCCCAATTCTGGTTACAAATCCACAAACTGCAAGTTATTAAGGAATCAGTAAATGGAAATATTAACCAAGGAAAAAGCATTTATTTAACGTTTTATTTCTTTTTGCCTGTCTCCTCATTTCAATCTTCTGTCGTTCAAATAGTTAGTTACGTTTTGCATCTTTTTCCTATTTTTTTTAAAAAAGGGTTGAAAACTTATGTACATAACAATTTGGAAATGTAAAAAAAAATATAGTGAATTTAGCTGACATGAAAACGAAGAATCGCGAGATGATCATTTTGATCCGAGATTAATAATCCTAATCAGAATTTCTTATATAAAAGTAAAAGTAGGTAATGTTTGATAACATTTTTTTTTTTTTTAGATTTGGAGCAAAATTATTTGTGGGATCAGAAAGAAATCATTTGAAGCAATTTAAATAAAGAACTTTTATTTGCCAAGATGTATCCATACTGAAGTTCTGTTCAAATTATAATTATCATGAATTTTTTTTCGGTATTATCGGCCGTGTCGCTCAGCTTTTCAGCTAAATTATACCTAAAAGATACGTCTCGCTTGATCTGATAAATTTATCAACAGAATATTTATATACCCATTTATATTTTTAGGATTATTCGGTTATAGCAGATTATATAGGCACTTGAAAAACCAATAGGTAATGGCAGTGATGTATTCAAGTTAAGTTTATGATGCTTCATGTAACTTTTCAGTCGGAGATCGGCAGACTGCAGTGCAAGAGATCGACCTCTTTTCAAGCTCTAAAATTTTTTGTAAATTGTAAAAAATATAAATTTTATACCTTTATATTTACCAATAAGGTCCCAATTCAATAATTGACTAAATAGGGAAAATAAAATAGCTTTGATTCCAAAAATGCAACATTCGCTGGTCTCTGCAACATACAAGGCGCAGACTCATAAAAATTTATTTTTTAAATTTAATTTCAACGTTATTTTAATTTTAAAAACTGCTTTAAGAATTATTTTTTATGTAAATTTCATGTGAATAATTAGAAATAATTTTAAAACTGCCCTTTATGGATGTTGCAAAAAAAAAAGTCTGGCTTCTCAGAGACACATAGATTTTTTGATATTTAATTTATAATGTTTATTTTTGCTCTTTGTCGACAATTGGGAACACCTTAATCAAATCAAATGTTTTTTTTATTTTATTTGACATCAGCGACAACGCAGAGGTTTTGCAGGTAGGATCTCGAACCGATTCGAAACTCATTTCAGAGTATTAACTTCCTCTAGAAGGCCATTCACGCCCCCTGCGTCCTCGGGATCTTTTACCCCGTTTCCGAGGGACACTTCGATGCTCACAACTTTGGCTCTGCACCACCTCTGCGGCTACCTGGATGTGCCGATCCTGAAACTGACGCTTATCCAACATTCCGGTACCAGACTCCGCGACGAGTGTCGGACAGAAGATTGACTCGTCGGCTTTTCACGTGCACAACACAAGGTTGTGGTGGAAAACATTCTACTCGAGTTTCTTCTTGAGCAATATCCCGAAGAACTACGGGAATTTCAGAGCGTGCCCGGTGGGCCCTTTCAGGGCCCATAGCGCTGGGATATGAACCTTTATATTCCAGGAAAAGTGCAATAATCTACTTCAGTCTTGATTCTGCTCTATCAGTTCATATTATCTTGTATCTTCATGCTTATCTAGTCTAAATTTGGAATTTCTACAAATATAATGTTTCTGCCCATATCATTATTTTAAAGCCGAACTTGGATTGAACTAATCAAACATTTACGTTATCCTTGTAAAAGGATCCGGTTGTCCATCTTGCCTAAAATATTTGCTAAACAGAATTTTTTCCATGTAATTATTTCCCGCAATGCTAATATATACTTTGATTTAGGAATTACTGGATTCAGGTAAAGAATAAAAAAAAAATAAATGTAAAAAATATTACACTTATAAAATATTATTATATTTTATACATAAATTACTATAAATAATAAATTAAATGAATACAGACAGATAAAACAATGTAAATAAAAATAATACTGAGTTTAAAAGATTATTATCAACATAATTACATAATATATTACACATTAAGTATCCTCTTTTAATTCATTATCATTCGGATAATTACATGATACGTTAATTAAATATTTAAAAGTGAATGTGTTAATCATTAATTAATTATTTGTATAGAAGCATTTCAATTTCTTTTAAGAAAATTAGGGAGCTTTATATGTATATATATATAATATATGATAACATTCATAAAAATATTCCATAACACTTTGAATTCAAATGATGATCAGTTTTAAAGTTTCATATTACTTCACAAACTAAATAACTTGTAAGTTAATTGTTAGATTTTGTTACCGCTGGAAGGAAGAGCTAAACTTTCAGGCATAAAAATGGAAAAGCTTTCTGGTGTGGAGGCTAGGTAACCAGTATTGGATTCGAGCGCAGTTGCAGGCTGCTGCGCAGGAAGTGGGCAAAAGCCCGCAAGAGTTGAAGAGAACGACAAGCTTCAAGCACGAGATCTGTACTTAGCAGCCAAACAAGTTCGACGGACTGCAACAGCCAAGATGAAGAGAGCTTTGGAAGCGCTTAATGGCTGAGTTGGACAGCAAATGACGAGAAAGAGCTTTGCAGATCACGCGAGTCAAGCGTCGGCAGTACCAGCAGCCGGCCACACAAACTGTGGGGAAACGAGAGCGGGCGAAGACCCTAAAGTCATTGTTTTCAAAGGCAAGAAAGTGGAGACAGAGAGGCGAACGGCAAGACGAAGAAGAGGAAGAAAAACAAGAGATGGAAGCCATAAATACAAGAAAAAATAACAGCAGCATCGAAAGCGCACAAAATGTAGATGACACCAGGTTTAGATCTAATGGTGAAATTTCTGGATTGCATTTCTTTTGTAATGAAGTACATATGGAATATTATTATAGTGTGCTTTTCAAGAATGAATATTATTTTATTAAATTTATTGAACATGAATGAATTTACTAAATCCGGATTGATTAATAAATATTTATCTGTGAGGAAAGCAGTGACGAAAGAAAATGGCTATAAATTTCCCAAATTTCCCTTTCTTTTCTCTATCGGCGACAGATAATATAGTCCAAACAATCATATTTATATAGTTGAGTTAGATAATGACATTTATACATCACTTGCAATAGAAGAAATTTGTATGGAACAATAAAGCATTCAAGGATTGAATGGATTTCAAGACTCAAAGTCGCAGAGAAATATTTAAACAAAGATTTATCAATACATTTATCATTTATATTGATAAGATGTTAGATAGTAAGACTCAGGTTCCTAGTTAAAGAATTGGCTACATGAGTTTTATCAGTCAATGAAATATAAGGTTTAAAAGACCACTAGGAATTTACGTTCTAAAATTCAGATTGATCTCATTAATTATATATTAAATTTAATTTGTAAAAAGGGTTTTGACTTTTTAGTAAAAGGTTGTGAAAGAAGCAGCAGAAGTGGTATTCGCTCAAAAATCGCATTAAAAAATCCCAAGCAAGGAAGAAGCAAAGGAAATCAGTGTGACTATGTGACACACATTTACGTTTACCCATAAAATCGTGCAAAACGCAAACGGTAAGCAAGTCAGAAAAGTAGTGCAGATTCCCATGGGGGTTGGTGCTGGCGGAGCAATGTGGTGGTAGTAACTATTACCGGAAAGGTTTGCAACGTTGTTCAGCCAATGCTGAAAATCGGGAAGAGTTTTAGTTCAATAGAACGTGGTATTTGTCTGTAGCTGAAATACTCTACAGGGAATACACTCGAGATTTAAACACACGTCAAGAGCGTTTTCCAGTGCATGAGATGGGTCTTGGTCAACAAACAATCATTAAAAATTTACTTGGCAACATCTGATAGAGATGAAGGAAAAACTAAATTCTGCTTATAAATAGGACCATATTCTGAAACTAGAATCTGCGTCGTATGCACGTCCCTGCACGGAAAAAAGAAAAACGTATCCTTCTTGAACAGGATACTGGATACTAATTGGCAGAGAGTAATAGATTACTTGTAAAAACATCATACAGAAAAGAGTATAATGCAAATAAGGAAAAACTGTCCCCATTTTTAAACAGAGGTTGAACCTGAGAAACAAAACATTGTGTACACACCGTGACATTAGAATTCCAATTCAATTTTGGGCATAACACAAAACGAAACGCTATATTCCAAGATATATTATTAAAAATTAGACAATTTAACGGTTATAAGGAGCCAATGATCAGAAATGCTTCTCTTGAATGGAACTGATGAATGAAAACTCTATGGCAAAAGAAAACAATAAACTCATATAGACATGGTTTTAGTGGGAAATTTTTTTACAGAGGCACGAATTTTATATACACTTCAAAATAATAGGTTCGTGGTTTCCATACAGGATTTCCTCTTTTGCAAAAAATTTTTAATTACAGCTATTTTCTTCTTCCTTTTTTTCTTATTTTATTTGTTGTTATATCTTAAAAGTAAGTAATCGCTAATTTCATTGATTTAATTTACGTTCCTTAGAAATCTTGTTTTCCTTATTTTCAATTAAATAATTAATAATCATGTTCTTTCCAATTCCAATATAAGCATTAAAGAAGAAAAAACAGATGAAAGAATTAAGCTGATTCAACAGTATATTAAATAAATTTTAAAATCAAAATTAACTGATTATTGAAAATCACAAATTTTCCCCTGTATTCTAAAACCTTAGAATGACATATATTAATTTGTCTTACATAACATACATTAAAACGCAGACAGGATAAAAAATTCTGAATATAACTTCAAAAAATGATACATAAGTCAAACATAACGTATTATACGAAAAAAATTGATAATTTGATGTCAGGTTCGCTTCTCAAGTAATAAGAATAGTATCGTGAAATAAATTTCCACTATTATAATGTATAGATTAATGCTTTTTTTTATTAATCTATTTAAAGGTGAAGAAAAAAGTAATTCTCTCAAGATTGCATTTAGACAAAATGCTAATAAAAACAGTTATAAAACGGAAATTCAAACAAGAGTTGTAGAAAAAACCAGAGAAATGATCAGACAAACGAAAAAAATTAATATTATATGAACATACGTTACATTAAAATTATTAATATAATTAAATTCGAGTAATCATTAAAAAAACACCCCATCTTATAATTTAAAACATAATGAAAAATAATGATGCATTAATTAATGAAATATTAAAATAAAATTAATTTTCTCTATTAAAAATTTCAATTTACTCAAATAATCAAAAAATTATAGAGTAATATATACTTATATAATTCCAATAATCAGAACAAAAGTTATCGCTATTACAAGATTTGAGTTCTAAGTTCGAAAATCGATACATAAAGACAGAGTATGATATTTAATCAAACAAGATGAGCTATTTAGTAGTATGTGAAAACTGCACCCGATACAGATGGCATACCAAAGTTTGTAACGGCGGGGATGGCGAATTTACCGACGGAGCTGGTGCAGTCGCTGGCGGAGAAAATTTAAGGAGGTAACAGTCCCTGAGCAGTGAAAAATTATGCAGCTTGCTCGAAAACCGATCGGCCAAAATGTAAAGGCCGACATGTCTAATTAACGATACTGCGAAGCTTGTAGAATCATGCTGAACAAGCTAAATTCGTACTCGGAGAACGCTGAGAGTACGGCGAAGCTCAACAACAACCAGTTTAAATTCAGACGTGAAAAGTCTATCACGAACGCGGTGTGAGAGGTGAAAACATGGGTGAGGCAATGGATGACGGAGAAGAAAGGACAGCATGGCAAGGACAGGCCGATCTATCTGCTGTCAGACCAGGGAAAATTATTCGAAAAGGTGCTTTCGAACCGCCCATGCCCGCTGTTAGAGACGGAACAAGGAGACGGATCATTAAGCGGAAGACAATTCGGTTTCCGTAAAGGGAAATCAATGACAGAAGCTATAATTTTCCTAAAAAACATCACCAAGAAAGAATCAAGAAACAGCGAGAGGCAGTGATCGTGGTAACAATAGATATAAAAAAGGCTTTCAACAATCTACCATGGAATCAGATAGAAAGAGACCTGGAAAAGAAGAGGACAAGTGGCGGTCTGCGTAGCGTAATCCAACACAAAGATCACCTGCGTCGCAGAGGCGGAGAAACCTTGACGAGGAAGATAGAACGTAATGCACCCCCGAGGTTGAACCGAGGTTGTGGAAAATAGGAAATGACGAAGCGGTCTGGGAGAAAATGAAAACGGGAGCAGACGTACTGTGTTTCACCAATGACACGATATTCATCGCCGGAGAGAAAACGAACGAGGAAAAGATCTGCACCGCCGACACTGACACCTAAGACATAATAACAAGGAAAGAAAACAGTGTCTTAGAAGTGAAACTGAGTAAGCCAACGGCCATGGCATAGAACGAAAAATACAAATGAATGAGATAATCAGCGCTCGCAATGCAAGATTGAAATGCTAAACTGCATGAAGTATTTCAGAGTGAAAATCGACTAATGACTGAAGTTCGAAGAGCAAGTGCGAGACACGATAAAAACGGGACAGGTTAAGCTATAATTTAAAACCAAATAAAATTAACTACCCATTCAGGAACTGGTTTCCCTCATTATGCACTTAGAAATAAGTGAATATTTAATGTATATATTCAC